>ML779213.1:705218-718087 GCA_009831015.1 Picea engelmannii
TCTGTTCTAAGGATTCTGATGTGTTTCCCTGTCTTCTTTTTAATAAAGGATTTATACTCTTTGAATTTATCAAATGTGTCACTTTTATCTTTAAGAGAATATATCCAACATTTTCTTGAGTAATCATCACTAAAAATGACATAATACAAACAACGACTGAGTGAGAGAGATGACATGGGACCACATACATTATAATGAACCAGATCTAAGATGCGCTGAGCTCCGTTGTCACTACTAGGAAATTCTTTCTTTATATTTTTACCTAGCATGCATCCCTTACAAATTTCATTTTTACTAAGAGAAATAGAGGGCATGCCACATACCATGTTCTGTAGATCTGAAAGATCTTTGTAATGAAGATGTCCAAGTCTTCTGTGCCACAAGTCGCTGGAGCTAGTTGCATCATGAGCCAATGCTTGAACTGACTGTCCTGACACAATGTACAGTCCTCCACAACGAGTTCCAATGGGTTTTGTTGTACTTAAGTGGCTACCTTTAGCCCATAGTAGTGCCCTCCTATCCTTGAAGATCACCCAATATACCTTGTCCTCAAGGGTTGCAACTGATAGTAGATTCTTCTTGAGCCCTGAAACATATGATACTTCATCAACATGAAGTCTAGCCCCAGATTCCAATCTGAAGGAGATAGATCCTACTCCCTCTATCTTTTAACATTTGTCATCCGCAAGCTCAACATGCTTTGCAAAAGTTTTTGTCTCGAAATCTGAGAGGATCTCCTTGAACCCTGTCATCTTCTTTGATGCACCACTGTCTACTAACCAAGTTTTCAGCCCCATGAAAATTGAACTGGATAAGGTAGAAACCAATTAATATTCATTTCTATTTTATTTCTCATTAGAAGGAATTTAATAATTTCTTTTGGATTCATCATCCTCAACAGTTGAGGCATGATGTTTCCCTTTCCTTGGATATTTCTTTCTAAACTAGCAATCTTTAGAAAAATGACCCAAATTATTACAACTGAAGAATTTAATATTATATGTATCAATATTATTGCCTTTGAATGTGCCTTTGGTGTTTGGCTTCCTCTGAGAGACTTTCTGGAAAGTTCCTTTCTTATTTCCCTTGAATCTTGATGCTAAATCTGGGTGCTCTTCTTTCGTTGGCTCGCTCCTGGTAGCCGTGCGACTCTCCTCTTGGAGGCAATCATGCCATAACCTCTCAAACGTGGGTTGAATCTCTCTCCCACTTACACTGGATAAGAAGGTATCCCATGAAGAAGGAAAACCGTCAAAAATGGCTTGCACTAAATCATCATCGTCCACTATCACTCCTGTGACCAAAATATGATCTTTGATCTAGGCTATCCTGGAACAAAAATATGCCACTGATTCACCTTTTTCCATCTTCAAATACTTAATATTTTTCTTAAGTGTCCTCTTCTAACTTGGAGCTTATTTCTCATACAGATTCACCAAGGTATCCATACAGTCCTTGGCAGTCATCAATGACGTCATTGCAAGAATTATACTGTCTTTGACTGAGTCAAAGATGATTCACTTGGCCTTTTCTTGAGTCTTCCTGAAGGTCACTCTTCCTACATTATTCATGGGTTCCTCCACTAGTATGGTCACATGGTACTCAAGATCATGCTCTTGCAAGATATTTGTTATCCAGAGCTTCCACACATTGAAGTTGGTAGCTCCTTCGAGCCTATCCTTGGCCCTGATTGAAATGGAGGATGCCATGGACTTCACACTGGGAAATTCATCAATCTAGCTTGGATATGTGTGTACCTACTGCAACACTTCAACATGTTTAACACATCCTAAGATCTGATACCATGTTAAATTATGAGCTTGATTTCTTATGTGAATTAATTCTTGTATTTTCTTCAACACTTTGATTCCATCTTAATACACTTCAACAATATATAATCATAATTGAATAGAAATAACTATGTAGATAAGTAAGCATGCACATCAACAACACATATACCCTGGGGAAACCCTGTACAGGGAGAAAATCCCTAGAAAATGATATTCCTTTATTGCATTAATAATGTAAGATCACTTACAAATATCCACCATGAATGTTCTGCTCTTAAAGAGCTTTCCAAGATGACTCTAACCTGACAAAGACTTAAAAGACCTTGATGAAATACACCTCTGATATGATGCCTCTACTGTTGATATAGAACACTGATATGTTGCTTTGGTATGCTGCCTCTTTATCACTGATATGCGCCTCTATTGCTTCACCCTTAACCTGCATATCAAAATTGTGTTGAAGAGAGGGGTCGACCTCTACTTATATAGGTTGAAGAGGAGAAGAGGAGAAACTCGAAATAGTAACATGTTTGCATGCTTTAATCATAACTCAACTTCATACTTTAGTTCGAACTTAGAACTAGACTTAAGACTGGTATACTTTAGTTCGAAAATAGAACTAGACTTGAGACTTCAGTTACAACTCAACATTACACTTTAGTTCAAAAATAGAACTAGACTTGAAACTTCAGTTACAACTCAACATTACACTTTAGTTCGAAAATAGAACTAGACTTTAGACTTTAGTTACAAATCAACATTATGCTTTAGTTAAAAAATAGAACTAGACTTGAGACTTCAGTTACAACTCAACATTACACTTTAGTTTGAAAATAGAACTAGACTTGAGACTTTAGTTACAACTCAACATTACACTTTAGTTCGAAAAATAGAACTAGACTTGAGACTTTAGTTACAACTCAGCATTACACTTTAGTTCGAAAATAGAACTAGACTTGAGACTTCAGTTAGAACTCGACTCTTTACAAGGCAATTCAAATTTCTCTTCATGGTGGATAATGTTACATGTGACAACGCACTAGATCAATACATTTATATCATTTGCGATACTAGGAATATCATTTGTTTCTAGCTCATAGGAATTTTATATTCAACCTAACTTTTTCTAGATTCCTTGACTTTTGCTCATGGCTCACAAGGTTTGACTAGGTTCACAGAGGTTGTACATTCCCCTTGAATTTTGCACTAGTTTGTCTATGCTCACAGAGGTTGTACATTCCCCTTGACTTTTTCACTAGACTGTCTATGCTCACAAAGGTTGCACGTTCCCCCCTGAATTTTGCATTAGACTCATATAACATCTCATTCGTCCTGACTTTTGGTTTGACTCACAGAGGTTGTACGTTCCCCTTGGATTTTGTCAATACCTCAAAAGACTGGTTGATTATCCAAATCTCCCTGGCTATCCTCAGGGTGGCCCATATGGCCTCTCATTGGAGAATCACTGTCGATGCTGCCAAATTTAACAAATAAAACCATAACAAAGAGCACTTATCTTTAATGAAACAAATCACCAACTGGCTGCATACCAAGGAAGTTCCACCCAACCATAGACACTATTGTTCCAAGTATCAATAACAATGTCACCCCTGAGCCAGGGCTATGAATCCACAAGGTTAGTTCTAGAGTGTCACTCGGCTACCAAAACCAATCAGCACTCAGGTTCTCACAGGAATTTCAGCACCCACAACAAACAAAGTACACCAGCTCTCTTCTACCCATCTTGCAAAACCCAAGAGAATGGACCCCCTTCTTTTCCACGTAGTCCCTCATATTGTCCATCTCCTTTCAGGGCTCCAATGCATCTGGTCAAGAATATCCATGCTAGAACTCTCAGGATTCACAACTATGAGAAAAACTGAACACATGCCAAAGAATCTCAGACACGCAGGCCTTAATTCATGGCTGGAATACACTAGAAGTCTTTACAACCAACAAAACCATGGCTCCTCTTCAACAATTTGTCTCCCTTCCCAAGACAAATTCGAATGAGGAAAGACCAGTGGGTTAAAGAGTGAATGGAGAGAGAACAGGGTGAAAGGTGTGAACAAAGAACAATGAGTGAGTGAGTGAATGAGTGAAGAAGAAGCAACCCCCACCACATAGAGAATATGGGTTTATGTAAATTTTGGAATTAAGGAACCACTTGGCCTTCCCCCCAATAAGTTCATGTAATTGTTATTCTCCATTAAAACAAAAATGGGTAAATAAAATATAAAATAAATATGTATCCTCTCAATCCCCTTCTCTTGTGTAATCATAGTACCCTATAATTCATTTCCTTGTCCATCTAGCAACCAATGATGTATTTATTATTAATAATGATCAAACATTACATTTCCTAGGCATGTTGGCCTCTTTCAATTGTTTGGGCACTCTCACATTTCATGGATTAACAAAATACATTATTTAATACAGGGCTCAAAACTCAGGGTGTTACACCAACATGAGAATGCACTTTGTCTACAATTCTCAGCAGACCACATGGGTACATTGTCCGCACTAGAGTCGATGTTAGTACTAGATTTGATCCAATCATTAGTGTGCACACTGATCGAGATTATGGAGCCAAAATCCAAGAAAAAGAGACATAAAAGGAGCTTAAAAATCTCATGGATCAAATAGGCAAAGAATATGATTGAGATCCCAAAATTGTTTTAGTGAAAAATTGATCCCTAAGGGATAGGAGCTAAGTTTCAAATACTCGGGCATTAGAGTTCAAATTTTAGTAGGGGGGGTCTTTCCTTTTGATTATAAAAGAAACATAAAAGAGGGGTTGTTGTGGCCACAACACAATCATCCTAAAATCGCTTCAGAGATCAAAGAATCTTTACTAAGAGGTCGATCTCTTTAGTTATACGATAAAAAAAAATATAATTGTGGAATAAAACTAAAAATGACTTTGTAAAAAGCGATGTAATCTGCATCTTTAGTTAACAATAATTTTGTTAAATCAACCATGCATTTAGCCACGTCTCTAGTTAACTGAAAATTTCAATTCATGCTCTCTCAACCTCATAAATATTTCTCTCATTAAATAATTCACCTCGTTTTTCTTTCTTTAACAGTATTATGCATGCATGTTTTGATTTGATTTTTCTATTTTAGGAACTATAAGATTCAATTGAGTTTTTTTTCTATATATTTAGTGATCAACCACTTCTAAAATTGGAATGGTCATGTACCCATACAAAAATTCCTCCAACTTGCTTGGAGAGGAATTTTGGATAAGTTTTGGGATCTACGCCAAAAGGAAGTCAAAGAGTAAAAGGAATTTAGAAGATGGACCAGAGTGCATGATGGGAGCAGACTTCAAGGAGTCAAAGAGTGTGACAGAAGGATGCATGACAGAGAAACGTGCAAAAGGAGGAAAACAATCATAAACGTTGGGTTTTGGGGGACATTTTTTCCACTTTGTAACAAGATTATCCCTATTTTGATGTATAAATATGTAATGGGATTTTGGGTAGTGGTGTGGGTTCAACATATGAGAAATTCCTAGTTCTTTTTGGGTAAGGGAGTTGAGTGAAGGAAGAAGTATGAGGTATGACTGAGGAGTGAACTCGAAATGCGGTAGGACATCTAGGCAAGTTTGGGTGATGTTATAGTTGCATATTTTGTAGCACAATGCGTAGTTGTAACAAAATCATCCATGAATAATAAAAAAATCTAGTCATTGTGGACGTATCTCGTGTTGGGTGAACCACGTTAAACTTGTGTGTTGTGATGTGTTTTCCAGTTATGTCGTTTAATGTTACTACGTAATTATGATGATGAACATGTTATCCATATATGATGTTAAAATTACGTGCATAGACTATGTTTAATGATAAAGTAATTATTAAGTAATGGGAACTGTGCACATGAGTGAATGGTAGCAAGGACATGCATAATGCCTCACTTCCCCTCATCACTACATAACCTTGGTTCCTGCAGCCCCTATAGATGCCTCGAGTGAGACTTCACTTTCTTTATAGGTGATGCCGAAAGGGACGGTGTCTAAGGGTTTTTTTGGTATTTGAATGATTAACCATGGATCTGCCCCCTGTGTGCCAAAAAATGGTTCCGTTGCTGGGACCGAGAACTGTAATTAAGGGGAATTTTTTGGAGGCCGAATAGGGAATAAATTGAAGAATGTGTAGAGAGGAAGTAGCAATTCTTTTCCAGAGAACATAATAGAAACCCTAATCTCAACGATGAACAATGGTTACAAAGGTATGTTTTCACATATCTGCATGGAATTTTCTTTGGTGAATTTCTAAATATTTTGACTAAATGGTTAGAAAGGATAGTGGAGAATGTTGGGAGATACTGGGGGAACTGGGGGATGGCCGGAGGACAGTGTGAGAGTGGGAAATATGAGTAATGAGTGGATGGATTGAGGATACCGAGAGAGGATACAAAATCAGATAGAGAGATTGGAGTATTGTGTTGTGGGAAAAGGTTTAGATACAATAAGAAGGAGATTGTTGCTGGAAACAGAGAGAAACCCAAATAATTTGAGGAAAGTGACCCCCGCGCAATACTTCAGATCACACCGCACATAGAAAGGAAAAGGAAAGAAAGATATCCTTAGTATTTTCCAACAGAGGAAGGAATTCCATCTCAAATTAGAATCTACGTCGAACCCACGACCTCCTATGCATCATTGAGAATTGAAGCAGGAACTGAGACTTATTCAAGAGAAATTATAATAAGTGGAGGAAGTTAGAAAAATAGTCAGAGTAGTGGGAGAAACACAAAAAATGAGAGTCATTAAGTATCACCAAGGGTAAGTACAAAACCTAGTGTAGAGGCATGGATAGATCATACATTGAGAATGATCGAGTTTTAGAGAACATGGTCAGAGGACCTTGAGAAACACATGTTTGTATGTGACACAATATGGAATATGAAGAATATCCAGGACAAGGCGACATATATCGCATAGTTGGACACAAAATTCAGATATCGTGCACTAGTATGGTATATCAAGTTTCAGACAACTACATTGGCTGGATAGTCAAGAATTTTGGCAGAGATGATGCAAGCATTGTTAAAGGAATTCATAAAGTTGAAATCCAAATCTCAATATATCACAAAACTAAAGGAAATTAAGTAAGTGCATAATGAGACAGTGTGGGATTATGACCAGAGATTTAAATATGTGATGGGTCGATTAACCTTTCAGATTCCTAACGAGCAACATCAAGAATGGTTTATAGCAGGCCTATTTCCACACATTCATTTTCTATTAACATAGAAGAAGGTCATGTCACATTCAAAAGCATTGGAAATCATGATGAAATTGGAAGCATATCCTGTAGGAGATGACACATGTATGGCACAGGTACAATCACAGTTGGTTGTGCTGAGAATTCAATTATTAGAGATAATGAAGGAAAATGGAAATCCTGAACATGTTTTATGTATAACATGTAAAATAGAAGGCCATAAGAAGGAAGAGTGTCCAACCATCACGCAATATATGGCCACAGTAGCACCAAACCCAATGGTGGGAGGAGTGGGGTATTGTGAGATATGTAAGACATGGGGGAATCATCTGATGTTCGACAAAAAATGTATTCCAACAGTGGATGAATACCTTCAATAAACACTCACACAACCAGATCAAATATCAACACACCGATATTTTGATGTGGTAAAACCTGACGTAGCACCCCTACCTCAGCAACGTCTGCTTGACCTCCCGGTCTATGGATCTTTGATTTCCCTGAGCTGAAGTGACTCCTTTAGTTCCCATTGGAACCTTTGATACAATATATCCATAGGTCCTTTCCATAAGTTACACCCATGCGAACAAGAACTAAGTGCGAACCTCCTCTTCCATGTGACCACTAACGTGACTGCAAACTCAACCCGAAAAGGTATTTCAGATTTCACGACTTCGCGGTTCGTATTACGAGTCCCCATGAATCCTTTGACCCCTGAAACCCCAAAAAGGGCTAATGGGTCTTTGGCTCCTCCCCTAACTCTTCACATATGTGACCCTCAGATGTGACCTAGGGCCCAATCCTCCAGCGCTTCAGGATTCCACGTATCGAGGATTTGTAATGCAACCTTCTCCCTTAACCCGATAACTGAAATCGTGATATTCCTTTACTACTGATCAATGGTCTTGATCCTTCAATGATCTGACGGTCTAGGTTTCATCGGGGTTTTTACAACTCACGAATCTCAAATTCAATCTCTTCCACACTTTTGACTTCTGAAAAGTGGAAATCTCAAATCCCTAGATCAACGACTCTCGTTGATCCCAATATGATGGCTGCTATCTCTCCCGAACTTGCGAGTGTTGAAAGGCACTCAACCTTAACTTCTCCTTGGATCCGCTAGATCCAATAGCCCACAGAATTTCAGTGATTCTCACTCCAAGAATTTCAACCATCCATTCAACCTTCAATGGCTTCTGACCAAAGAACTTGACGTCCTTCCCTTATGAACTTGATTCAGCGAGGCGACTATAAACCTCGTCCTTCCTTCAAACTCGTCGAAGTATCTATCCTTCCTGAGCTTATACTTTGCTGCAACTCAAGGATTCTAAGGAATTCTTGCACGCACTCCTTGCGGCATTCACAATAACCACTAGTTATCTGATGTCTCCTAACTCTACACACTCCTTGCAACAAAAATCCTTCAACCACTCACTTAGGTTGGAAAAGTCTAAAACTTCAAATGGATTGCACACACCTTGCATGGCTCTGTGCTATACTTTCACTTCTGTTAGTATAAGAACAACGATATCTCTCCTGAGATTTCCTAAGATAAAACTCAGAACCTTGTCAATGCACTCCTTGCGGACCTTCACTGCACTCCTTGCAGGAATTCTCAGGACGAGAAACAATTGAAACTCATACTCTTCCTCCCATGGAATTCATACATTCAACATGAAATCATAGATACATACACAACATTGAAACAAATGCAAACATAGTATATAAGAAAACTGTAAACATACCATTCAATAGATGTAAACAGTAACCATCAGTACACCATGAAATTGGATCAAAACACTCTTATATTAATTCAAGTGCTTCTGTACATGGATTCAATAGAAAAAACTATCTGCGTATACAACTTCTACAATCTTTGTTCTTCTCTTCTCTCCTGCTCTGCTGCTTCTAACTTACAATATTACCATGAGAATAATAATACAATAGAATAAATATGAGGGAGATTTCTAGAGTTTTCCCTCCTATGACTCTAACTATCTAATCGAATTAAAAGCTCTACAACTACTTTACATTTATTACATTAATTGCCTCCCACAAACAAATGAGAGTAACCGCTCAAGATCTGCGTTAAAATATCCAAACCATAAAAGTAAAAATATCTTCCCGGATATTACATTAAAGTTTTATCTTTCAAATTCAAAACATTCTCAAAATGTGCGCTGGTGTGTTTCCAACTATCCTCCTCTTGTGCTTGCTTGCAATGCTCCTGCATCATACTCCTCTCACTGAAAAATTCATGAACTCTTGTTCATGAGATCTTGTATTGTATATCCATGTTCCTGGATGTTTTCTTCTCTTTCCCAAGTGCCATCCTCAATCGGGTGTCCTTTCCATTTTACCAGATATTCAAAATATGTCTTTCTCCGAGTCTTCTTGCTAAATTTCTGATCAATGATATTTTCCATCTGCTGCTTTTCAACTACAGGCATCTGTTTGACCCACTGAAATTCCTTTTGGTTCTCTTATCCTCCTGCTTCATCTTCTCTATAAGGATACAGATCTCCTAAGTTGAATATGGGTGATATTCCCACACCATCTGGAAATTCTATCTCATAAGCATTTGCCTCAAATTTCTTCAAGATTTTACACGGGCCTATCTTTTTCATTTTCATCTTATTATATGTTCCCCTTGGGAACCTTTCTTTTCTTAGGTGTGCTAAGACTAAATATCCCACTTCAAATTGAATCTCTCTTCTGTGATGATCTTCTCTGCGCTTATATTCCTAGTTGGAATTTTGCAACCACTCTTTAATCTTACTGTGGAGCTCCTACATTTTTGCTGCAAAATATTTCGCTCCATCACTTTTGAATTCACTCTTCTCTAAGTCTGTCAACTCAGATACTCCTCTCAGATGCATTTCATACATTATCTGGAATGGGCTCTACTCTGTGCTCCGATCAGGTGAGTCATTATATGAAAATTCCACTTGCGATAGAATCTGATCCCATTGACTATGATGTTCAACTACTAAACTCCTTAATAAGTCTCCCAGACTTTGATTTACTACCTCAGTCTTTCCATCAGTTTGAGGGTGATATGCTGAGCTAAAAGATAAATCTATTCCCAGATTCTTCCATAGTGTCCTCCAGAAATGACCAACAAATTTGGTATCTTTGTCCGAAACAATACTCTTGGGTAACCCATGAAGTCAAACAACTTCTTTGAAAAACATATTTGCAATGTGTGTTGCATCACTGGTTTTCTGGCATGGAATGAAATGTGCCATTTTTTATAATCTGTTGACTAACACGAATATGGAATCACAACCTCTCTGTGTTCTTGACAGTCCTAACACAAAATCCATGCTTATCGTGTCCCACGACCTCTCTGCTACTGGCAATGGTTGATACAACCTTGTATTCTATTTTTCTCCTTTGCGTGCTGGAAAATTCTACATTTGTTGACAAATTTCCTGACATATTTCCTCATCCATGGCCAATAATATAAACTGTTCAGTTGTGCAAATTTTTTATCATGGCCAAAATGTCCAGCCAATCCCCCACTATGTTTTTCCTTTAAAAGGTTTTCTCTCATAGAAATCTTCGGGATACACAATTGATTTCCTTTGAATAGCAGTCCATCTTGGATCAAGTATTCAATCCATTGGCTCCTATATCTCAGAACATGATTCTCACATGCTTCATAATCATCCTTAAAATATGAATCATCTCTATACATGTCCTTAAGGTTATCAAAACCTAAGGTCTTCACACGAAACTCCTGCAGAATCAAACACTTCATGCTCAATGCATCAACAACCTTGTTAGAAGTTCCAAAAATGTGATTTATAACAAAATTAAAGTTATGCATAAATTCAACCCATGTCGCATATTTCCAGTTCAATTTCTCCTGTCGAGCTATGAATTGTAAAGCATGGTTGTCACTATACAAAAAAAACTCTTTCGGAACCAAGTAATGCATCCATTTCTTTAGCGCCTGTATGATTGCATAAAACCCTTTATCATACATGGAAATTTCATCTTGGCCTCGTTCAACTTCTCACTGAAGTATGCAATTGGTCTATTTTCTTGACTTAAGACTGCTCCAACCACGAATCCACTTGTGTCACATCTGAATTGAAACATTTTACTGAAATCTGGCATAACCAGAACTGGTTTTCCAGTTATCTTCTCTTTCAACAACTTGAAACTTTTCTGTGCTTCCTCTATCCATTGAAAATATTTATGTCTTTTCTTGATTGTTTCCATCATTGGTGCAAAAATCCCACTAAAATTTCTGATGAACTTCCTATAAAAACTGGCTAGTCCATGGAGGCTTTTGACTTCAAAGATATTCCTTGGTGATGACCATTCTCAAAGATATTCCTTGGTGATGACCATTCTCTAATTTCTTTTACCTTCTCAGGATCCATTTTCAACTCATTCAAAGAGATCACAAACCCCAAATAAATGAGTTCTTTCTTCATGAAAGATGACTTCTTCATATTTATCAGCAACTTCTCTTGCTGCAATCTCCTCATTACTAGAGTTAAATGTCTCAAATTTTCTTCCTAGTCTTATTGAAGATCAATATATCATCAAGATGCACAATTACAAAATTTCCAATGAAATCCTCCAAGACTTCGTTCATTAATCTCATAAAATTACTTGGTTCATTTGTCAAGCCAAATGGCATGACAAGCCATTCATAAATCCTTTCATTCGTCTTGAATGTTGTCTTCCATTCATCACCTTCCCTCATTCTAATCTGATGATATCTACTTTTCAAATCAATTTTTGAAAAACACTTTGCCCCACTCAAGCAATCCATCAAGTCATCCATCCTAGGTAAAGGGAATCTATACCTAATGGTGATTTTGTTTATATCCCTCGAGTCTGTACACATCCTCCATCCACCATATTTTTTCAGACTTAACACTGTTGGCACAACGCATGGACTGAAGCTTTCTCTAACCAATCCTTTGTCCATAAAATCCTGGACTTGCTTCTTAACCTCTTCATTCTCCTGCAATGTCAATATGTATGTTGATTTGTTTGGTAAATTTGCTCCTGGTATAAGGTCAATGTGATGGCTTATACTTCTGATGGGTGACAATGAACAAGGTAAATCGTCCACCACTATATCAATGAAATTCTCTAGTAGTTCCTGAATTTCCTTCGGTAGATCATCTATCAAAGTACTAGTTAAGATGACTCTAAGTTTTCTTACCACAACAAACTACATGTGTTCGTCTTTCTTGACTTCATATAGAAGTTCCTTCTCACTCATGAGAAGTATGGTATTGCTTGCTTCTTCTTTCACTCTCTTGTCTTCAATTGGCAGCAACATATGCATCCTACCATTCTTTTCCAAGGTGTATGTGTTCTTCCTTCCATCATGAACAACATTTTTTTCATATTTCCATTGTCTCCCCAACAAAAGATGACAGACATCCATAGGAATGACATCACATAATATCTCATCTCTATAACCCCTTATCTTAAATTCAACTAAACATTGTTTAGTGACTGTTACCTGATGTCTTTTTTGTAGCCACGAAACCTTATATGAGCTTGGATGTGCAACTGTCTCCAATTCCAGCTTCTCCACCATCTTTGTGGATACTATATTATCTGTGATTCCACTGTCAATTATCACCTTGCATATCGTATCCTTGGTCTTGCAAGCTGTTATAAATAAACTGTTCCTTTGGAATGGATTCTCCACCTCTTTCTTTGGCTTCAAGATAATTTTCCTCATCATTAAGGATCCCCCTCCTTCTGCATCTTCTACCTCAACATTTCTCCTTTGCGGTTCTGAAATTTGAGCTTCGCCTCCTCCATCTCTTTTTCTATCAGGACATTCAAAATATTTGTGTCCAAT
>ML779213.1:727420-753453 GCA_009831015.1 Picea engelmannii
TTAAGACCATAAAAATAATTCTTAAGGAGACAAACAAGGGTAGATTCATTCTGGACATATCTAGGAGGTTGTTCCATGTATATTTCTTCTTGAAAATCCCCATGCAAGAAGGCAGATTTAACATCCATCTGATGGACCTCCTATTTATGTGAAGTGGCAAGGGAAAGAATAAGGTGGATGGAAT
The DNA here is from genome assembly GCA_009831015.1 of Picea engelmannii. Taxonomy (NCBI): domain Eukaryota; kingdom Viridiplantae; phylum Streptophyta; class Pinopsida; order Pinales; family Pinaceae; genus Picea; species Picea engelmannii. The sequence continues at coordinate 727,605 of ML779213.1, forward strand.
TCATTTTGTCTATAGGGGCAAAGGTTTCATTATAGTCAATTTATTCAACTTGGGAAAATACTTTGGAAACCAATCGAGCCATGTGTCTTTCAACACTTCCATTTGATGCATACTTAGTTCTGTAGACCCATTTACACATGACAATTTTTCTTCCTTTTGGAAGAGGTAAAATATCCCAAACATCATTTTCCATTAAATAACAATACTCTTCATTCAGTGTTGTATCCCAATATGGATGACCTGAAGCTTCTGCAAATGTCTCTGGATCATGAGTCTATGAAACGTGAGCCAAAAGAGAAGAGGCTTGATGGAACTGTGAATGTGTCTAACGCTGATCTAAAGGATCACTGAAAAGATCACTAACTGCTTCTCGTGTTGAATGGACCCATATAGGAAGTGATGGTGTTGGTGTTGGTTTAGTTTCAATGGACTCATCTAGAGGAAGTTGAGCAGGAAAAGGTGGATTTACATCCTCACTATCATCATCTGAAGAAGAAACTATAATAGAAACAAAAGAAGGCACACACGTCGAAGATGGATTGCAAGACAAAGAAGGCACAATTGTTGAATTAGGCTCACATGCCAATATATTTTCATCAAATTTAACATCTCTTATAATAATAATTTCATTACAATGTGGTTGAAGAAATCAATAACCTTTGACATCTTCAGAATAACCAACAAATATACATTTCTCACTTTTAGGCTGCAATGCTTTCCTTTTCTATAAGGAACGTGAGCCCATTCTATACTACCAAATACACGGAAGTGACTAACATCAGGTTTAATTTTATTCCATGCTTCTTCCAGTGTTATATTTTTAAGAACCTTTGTGGGATTGCGATTTACTATGTAATTTTCATAGTTGATCGATTCCACCCAACACTTTAGACTTAATCCCTTAGATTGGATCATACAATAATCCATTTATTTCAATGTGCGATTCTTTCTCTCAGTAACACCATTTTTCCATGGTGTATATGCAATAATGTGTTGTGTTTGGATGCCCTATGTAGTGCAGTAACTTGTAAAATGATTGTTCACATATTCGCCTCCATTATCTATTCTTAACCTTTGAATTTGATGTCCAAATTTCTTTTCTACAAGGGCCTTGTAGGCCAAAAACTTGTTAAAAACTTCACTGTTAATTTTTAAGAAGTAAACCAAATTATGTCTGGAAACTTCATCAATGAAAGTTATGAAATACTTGCACCCAAAAAAAGGAGAAGAAAGTGGACCACACAAGTCACTGTGAACAAGCTGCAAAGGGCCTGAGCCGTGCCAAGAGGAACATTTTTCAAAAGTGTCTCGATGATGTTTGTCCAGAACATAACCGACAGAAACACCATCTCTGCATGAAACAAGAGGAAGACCAGTCACCATCTATTGATTACATAGTTGTTTCAATAAGAGATAGTTTATATGACCAAACCGCTCATGCCAAAATTTGCTCAAGGAATATTTATGACCCAAAGTTGTCAAACTTTTACAGCCTGGTAATATCATCAACAATTATAGTTGCAAGAACATGCTGAGGATCTTTGAGATCCTTGATTACAAATTGGTGAGGTGAAAAATCTACAGTTTTACCTTAACCTTAATGAGTGATTTGATATACTAATAGAAGGTTACATGAAAGACTTGGAACACATAATACATCATTGAAATGACCATTATCTACCTGAACTTTCCAGGTCCTACAACACTAAGAGATCTATCATCACCAAGAAATATTTTCTTGGTGTTTCATTAATTTAGAGTGGAAAATATATCTTTGTCCTTAGCCATATGATAAGATTCTCCAGAGTCAATAAGCCACTCATCAGAAGAAGAAGTAGAAGTTGCAATGAAGGAGAATCCATAAGCATAAAGTGCATGTCCATGAGAACTATAAGAAGAAGTAGAATCAATACTAATGTTGTGCTTCTTCATCCCTGCTTCTAAATCTGCCATCTTCTTGAAACATTTGGACTCATCATGACCATCTTTCCCACAAAAGTTGCAATGTTTGTCAATCTTATTATTTTTGGACTTTGCTCCTTTGTCACCATTAGGAGTTGAAGTTGTCTGAGTGGGTTTGAGACCCTTGTTTTGCTTGTTGTTGTGGTGAGGATTTTTCTTATTGGGATTCTTTGGTTTATATTTATGTTGGAATACTAAGGCTTTGTTGGAGGTACCTGCAGTTATGATCATTCCAAGTTGTATAAGATTATCTTGCTATGTAATCAAAGAATCACAAAAAGACTCAAGACTGGGTTTTTGATAATATTTCCCTAGAGCCTCTCTCACAGCATAAAAGATAGATATTGTTAGCACTAGAATTTTCCCTTAAACTGCTTGAAAGACAAGCCCAATACCCATTTTATTCTTTAGTATTGAATTGGTTTGAGTAGGTGGATAAACAAGAATAGGAAAGGAATATGGAAACAAGATAACTGAATACATTGGGAAAGGAGTCATAAACAACCTGTCCAGTGAAAGAAATCAAGATGCATATCAGACAAAAGTTTTATATAATGATGGGTATAGGAATGAAGAAGATAATAAAAGTGGATCATTCACAAAACAATAAACCTTTCTGAAAAAGTGAATGCAAGGTACTTGAATAAAACAACGATTTAATAGGAAAGTTATAACAGATCTTCTACTACTCAAGAATCTATTAATCAAGGGCAGATTCTGATCCTATGAATCTTCAATTTATACAAGAAAGAAGATGTATAGAAATAAAAACAAAGAAGTTCAAAATATCTGGTAGCACAACTCTCATGGATCTTCAATAACATAAATGATTAAAACATGAATGCCTTCAGGCTTACAAAAAAGCAACAAAACTGCTCCTTTGACTCTCTCCTCTCTGGATCATCCATCCCTATTTTTCCTTATCAAAATCCCCTTCATATATAGTGAATTATCTCTCTCTACTCTATGGAGGTATATACCAAGGAGCTACATAGTATCCTCCTCCATTTAGGATTCTGTTACAAAATATTCCAACAAAAACATAACAAATTCCTTTTTTTTTTGGATCTTGTCTATTGTGATAAATGGATTTTGAAACAGGTCATTTTGCTTGATATGGTGATAGAAAACATGTCCAACTACCTCCTAGGAAACCATTCGAACCTTCTCTGACAATTGGCAACCCTCCCATAGCTATGATTTGTTAGACTGTTAGAGTTCATAGCGCCTATGTAGGTTGCGTTGTGAAGTTTCCTGTAGATGTTAATTTTGACTTTCTCCCAAACTATGAACTGGGCCAAGCTGATTTTTTGTCATCAATTCAATGGTAATATGGTGCTTCTCCCCACCAAATTTTAGAATAACCTAGATTGTGTTTTGAAATTTTTGATGAAAACATCATAGAAAGATGCTACAATAAATTAGTTCATAGCACTGGACCAGTTCGTAGCAATCTTCCACAAATGGTGATAAATATTTGCAATAATGAACCCAAAAGGATGAATAAATATGGAAAGGCATTGAAGAATAGAAAAAACTATTAGATACCTTTTTCTAAAACATCATTACCAAATATTTGACACATGTCTCTTTTTTGAAGGTGTTGCGAACTTCTAAGAGAGTTAGCAGTGCCTTTGATTTGACAAATTTGACAAGAAATTTGGTGGTTGGATGATCCTCCAAGACCCTTTGAACACTTGTTTGGGTTATAACATTTGATGATTACCTTTACATGACTATAAATGACCCATACCTTCCCTTTGTGTAAATGATGACACCCACTTTCATGACATCAAGACTTGACCATGTATTTGATCAACTCTAGACGCAAGATAAAAATCAATTACCTTGATTTATTTACATGAGACATGACTCAAAATTTTAAGCAACTTGACCCTATGACCCAAAGTTATGAATATTTAAATAACTGACTCCTAAGATAAGGAGAAATCACATGATTAGCAAAATTAATGATTTTCTTCAGTACATATCATGTGCTAACATTGGCTCCACATGGGATGGAGACCTCCTTATGAGGCTCCAAGAACCTCTGCAGTTCCACTGCCCTTTATCCATTGGGCTATGGAGTCATTATTGTTGATCGACTGAAAACCAAAAAATTGAAAGACACATGCTCATTGTTTGAGCTTATTTATATACATAATCCTACTCTAACCAACTAACGGATTTGATTAGGTTTAAGAAAACTTCCACAACAACCATTAAAGTAACTGACTAATGAAAATAAATTTTGGGAGAAATCTCTTTGAGAAAATAAAAAAAGAAGGTAATATTTTCAGCAAAAGTTCCAAGAAAATCTTACACTCATTACTGCAAATAAGAGATATACCTAGAGTTACAACAATTGGGACTTATGGAAGCAAGGAATCCATCCATATTGCCACTAGATCTTGAAGAACATGGAAACTTTTCAATTGGTTAAGAAGGAAATCTTGCTCCTCTGTGAAGGATAATTTTTCAACAAAATTGTGGTCCTCATATGATCCATAACTACTCATATGTTGTTTGATGTATTTTGGAAGTCTAGGTAAAAAATGATAAACATGAGCTCACTGATCCTTGGAGATTTCTTCTCATCAATGGGTGATAAAGAGAATTTCAATTGTTAATGCAATTCCTCCTTATATTCTTCATTACCATATACTATATGGTTGCTAATAAGCTCTATATGTTCTTTAGTAAAGATCGTCTCCTTATTATTAGAATATCCATCAAGGATAGGATGATTTTTGTCTACATTTGGGACAACTAACTCATTAAAGGAATGATTTTTAGAGACATATGGTACAAGGACAAATGCATCTACTGCATGGATGCCAATTTCTTCATCATAAGAATAGTCAACAAAATATGCTTTCAACACTCGAAAACTAGGAAAGGAATGATATGATTTTTCCTTGATTTCTTCAACATAAACATCTATTTCAGCCTTACAATCTGAAGAAATACCTACTATATGTTGAATATTCTTTTAAAACTCCTCACAAAAATTCTCAATTACAAATTCAGCTAAAAAATACCTTTTACAGTGATCATTAAAAGTTGAATGAAATTCCCTTAATGATGAGATGCTAGAATGAGGTGGTGAGAAATACCATTGATGCGCATCACCATCTAATGGATGCATGAAAATTTTCATCAAAACATCATCATGATGTAGATAAATTTGATCCATGCATTGATGAAATTTGATGAGATAATCTGCAGTATTATCTTCCTTCCTTTCTCTGAATATAGGAATAAAATCTCCCCATTCTGACACATGAGGTATTGGATGAGGAAAACCAGGAACTACAGAAAAGTTAAGAGGTGCAAACCTCTGAGCCAAAACAACAACAAATTCCTTCGACATTATGAAATTGTGTAGTTGCCACTGGATCTTTCCTTCATGGAGTGGAGTCTCCAAGTGAAAGATTTAGTCTGAATATTTCCAACTTCATTTCACCATCCAAAGTTGGGTCTAATCAATGTCATTCTCCCAGGGAAGATATTCAATTTTGTCCCCAAAAACAACGCCAAAAATGTTAGCACTAGAAGTTGTCCTTAAACTGCTTCAAAGGAAATCCCAGTACCCATTTGATTCTTTAGGATTGAAATGGTTTGAGTAGGTGGATCAACAAGACTGGGAAAGGAAGAGGGAAACAAGCTAACTGAAGATCAATAGCTACCATTGGGCAAGGAGTCATAAACACCATGTTTACTGAAGGCAATCAAGCTGCATAACAGACGAAAGTTTTATATAATGATGGGTAGAGGAATGAAGAAGATAACAAAAGTGGATCATTCACAAAACAATAAACCTTTTTGAAAAAGTGAATGCAAGGTACTTGAATAAAACAATGATTTAATAGGCAAGTTATAACAGATCTTATGCTACTCAAGAATATATTAATCAAGGGAAGATTTTGATCCTATGAATCTGCAATTTATACAAGCAAGAAGATGTAAAGAAATACAAAAAAATCAGTTCAAAAATTATGGTAGCACAACTCTCATGGATCTTCAATAACAAAAATGATTAAAACATGAATGCCCTCAGGCTTACAAAAAAGAAACACGACTGCTCCTCCAATTTTCTCCTCTTTGGATCATCCATCCCTCTTTTTCCTTATCAAAATCCCCTTCATATATAGTGAATGATATCTCTCTACTCTATTGAGGTCAAAACCAAGGAGCTACATAGAATCCTCCTCCATTTAGGAGTATGTTACAAAAGATTCCAACAAAAACATAACAAATTCCTATTTGTTTTAGATCTTGTCTATTGTGATAAATGTCTTTTGAAACATGTCATGTTGCTTGATATCGTGATAGAACACATATCCCGCAACCTCCTAGGAAACCATTCTAACCTTCCCTGATATTTGGAAGCCCTCCCATAGCTCAGATTTGTCAGACTATTAGAATTCATAGAGCCTATGCATGATGCACTGCAAAATTTCCTGTAGATGGTAATTTTGACTTTTCTCCCAAACTACGAACTGGGTTAGGATGATTTTTTTTCATCAAGTCAATGGTAATATGGTTCTTCTCCACACAAAATTTTAGAAGAACCTAGATTGTGATTCAAAATTTATGATGAAAACATTAGAGAAGGATGCTACAGGAAATCAGTTTGTAGCATTGAACCAGTTTGCAGAAATATTCCACAAATGGTGATAATATTTGCAGTAAATAACCCTGAAGCATGAATGAATATGGAAAGACATTGAGGACTAGAAAAAATTGTTAGATATATTTTTCGAAAACATCATTACCAAATATTTGACACATGTCTCTTTTTTGAAGGTGTTTTGAACTTCTAAGAGAGTTAGAAAAGCCTTTGATTTGACAAATTTGAAAAGACATTTTGTGGTTGGATGATCCTCCAAGACCCTTTGGACACTTGTTTGGGTTATAACATTTTATGATGACCTTTACATTACTAGAAATGACCCTTACCTTCCCTCTGTGCAAATGATGACACCCACTTTCATGACATCAAGACTTGACCATGTATTTGATCAACTCTAGACCCAATATAAAAATCAATCACCTTGATTTATTTACATGTGACATGACTTAAACGTTTAAGAAACTTGACCCTATGACCCAAAATTATGAAATTTTAAATAACTGACTCCCAAGAGAAGGAAAAATCACATGATTAGAAAAACTAATGATGTCCTTCAGTACATATCATGTGCTAACAGATACAAACACATAATATGCACTACCTAGCTTAGAAATAATAATATAGATGCAACGTTCTTCCTCTAGATTTATGTACATAAACTTATAAGTTTTTTAAACTTAGATAGATAGTCTTCAATGCAAGAAAAATCATTTGGACTTAAATTCAATATCTGATTTTCTAATTGATGTGCTCGAATAATGTTGTGTTTACAAAACATAGATTCAAACTTTTCCCAAGATTCATCGGGGTCATCAATTTCTTGAAGGTGGAACCTTAAATCAGGAGAGATGGATATTCTGATCAGTCCACGTGCTTCGTATCCCTATTATCCTATTTGACTTTATTTTCATCATCAGTGGGCTCTTTTTCCTTTCCTAAGGTAATCTGGTACAAGCCTTTACTTCTTAATAAATTCTCCATATGGGATTTCCATTGGAAGTAGTTGGTGTTGGTAAGAAAAAGATCATTGGAAGAAAACATATTAAATATGCAGATAATATGGATTTAAAAATTGAAACCAATGATCTAGATGGAAATATCTCAAAAAATTAGGCAGTTTTTAAAAAAAATATGACATTGAAAACAGACTTCGGATGTGAAAGTTATGCCCTTTAAAAAAAACATAAATGGTAACCAAAGAGCCACGTGGTAAGTATAAGTTGGTACGTGTGGTGATAACCCTCAAAATAGCCCCAATTTTACAAATAATCTTCTTGATGAAGTGACCCACTTTTATAAAATGAAGATGGGATCACTTTTATGATGAAGTTACTTTATAAAAGAAAGTTGCATGCAAAATAAATAACTTTAAAATAAAATATTAAAGCTACTTATAGTTATTCACTTTTATACTTGTTGGATGTAGGCCAAAGAGGAAAGAAAGGCTATTTTGGGAAGGAAGGCATGCATGAGGAAAATGACAGCTAGAGGGAAGAGAAGCATGGACACATGCATGGAAGACATAATGATGTTAGGGTTAGGGGTTTCTCAACACATTGTAATGGTTGATGAGCCATAAATGTATAAATATAGATACCTAGGTCTCATAGTGGGAGATCAGAGTTAGGAGAGAAAGCTAGAGACAAATATAGTGTATCGAGTTATAATATTTTGATATACGACCGAATTTTATAAGTTGTTGAGCTGGAGAGGAGGAAGGATGGTAGATATTGAGGGTTGAATCATAGGCTGAGGATCTTGGTGCGATATAGTCCACCTCATAAGAGATCCCAAATTGTCTGAGAGGAGTGTAAAGCACGCGATGCTGTAGTTTTGGAAATTCTATAATAGAAGATCTCAAGAGCCTGGTCTTTGTGGACGTAGCCCTGGAGGGGGTGAACCATGGTAAAACCTATGTTATGAGATTTAATGCATGTGTTTCATTACTGTTTCTAAGTAGATATTAGTATGATGAATGAATGAAGTTGGTTATACTCCATGCATAATCATGAATGAAAGTATATTTCTTCAATAAGTTAAATATAACTTTCAGTGCACACTTCTCAGATCTCCACTCAATTTTGGACTGCAAACACTTGAGTATTGCATTCTCCCATTAAGACTATCTCGGGTGAGACTACGCAGTGCACTCTGTGTGCTACGTTGCCTTCTGGTTTACTAGGAGGTCCGATAGTTTTAGAGGCTTTATGGAACCCTAGTAGACATGAACCTTGGGTCAATCAAGTTAAAGGTATAAACCCAGATAAAACAATAACCAACAAATGGTTATGTTTCCATCGGTTCAAACAATATAGGATTGAGTAGATGGGATCTGTTGAAAATTTGTAATATCTGCGGAAGGCAGGTCAAGGGAATATTGAATCGGAGGATGATAAGAATGATCTGCTAGAAGGGGATGTTGAGACTGTGGAATCCCACAAAAGTAGAGATTGAATGCTGGTTGAAGACAAAATAGATAGATTTTTCACAGAAAGATAACAAAAACCGTAGAGTAACACCGCACAAATATCTTGAGAAATACCTATTTACTGATCTACATGAAGTCTTTTTCTATGAATTTCCACACTTATTGTAGGAGTGAATATTGAGATTGAAGGATAAACACACAACAAACTAGATCCAACCGTTGGAGTGGACCTCAGTTCAAATTGAGCAGTTACAATAGGTGAACAATAAATTCACCCGCGCAGTAGATTTTTGGCTCGACAATGTTGTAGCAGGATTTATAATAGAATTTTCAGTAGATACAATGAATTTGTACAGTGCAGCGGAGCAAGAGTTTCTACGCGAGACTCAAGGAAGGTATATTCGATCGTTGAAAAACAGATCACAAACGAAGATACTAAAATTGCACAACTAGCGATTACACTAAGGGATCACGCACTTGATTGGTATATGAGTTTAGCTACAAAAAATCCACTAGGGACAACCAGAACAATTGTGGACATCAAGAATTTTCTGATAAATGAGTTTCAGAAGCCAAGTTCAGAGGATCAGTACATGAACGAGATGATAGAAATTAAACAGAAACCAGGGGAATCCATATGGGAGATTGACTAGAGAATCAAGCGATTGAAAGGAAAGTTGAAATATCTCATGACCGATATGGAGCACATGAACTTGTTCATCAATTCAATCCTACCACACTTAAAATACCCATTGCGACAATAGAAGTTTCAGACACAAGAAGAGGTTCTGCAGGTAGCCCTACAACTGGAAGAAAACCAATATCAGTAGATCGATCTAGCCATCAAAGAGATGAAGGAGGATTTGAATAAATTAACATTCCAGCTAAACCAGAACAAAAGTAAGGACAAACGAGAAGTTGTTTGTTGTACTACATGCAGGATGAAAGGAAAACAAAAGAACGAATGTCCAACATTCACACAGTACATCGCAGCCAGAATGCCAAATCCATTACCAACAGGAGGAATATGGTGCGAACTATGTAAGAAATCGGGCCATGATCCATATCACTTCCCAATGATGCAGAAATACCAGACAGTCCCAAAGAGTTCATATTGTAACTTTTGCAAGTCAGTGGGACATAATGACAAAGATTGTAGAACTATAGATTTAATGCGAGAGAGGACATTAGATGCATATAGAGTGCAGGCATAAATGATGACTGGGCAAGCCTCACCATAGTTTAACCAAGTTCCAGCCCCATAAAATACTGCTCAACAATAATATAATATTGTGTAACAAGCATATAATACCGCACAACCACAGTATAACACATCACAACCTCAGTACATTATCGTGGAGTACAATTAAGTGCCTTTGTATAACACACCGAGAGGAGATCAAGCTAGCTATAGAGGTGGAGGAAGAGCAAGAGGAGGCTTTTAAAGAGGTATAGGACCAGTGGTATGCCAAAACTATCAACAACCGAGACATTATGCAAGAGAATGTCCACTTCCACCAACGAATTGTATGTATTGTCATGCATCAAATCATAACATGGAAGAATTTCCTATGTTACTAGGGAATATCCAGGAAAAGAGGAACTAGAAAAACCATAATTTTCAATGGATTTCAACCAAAGCGAGGGATGCAGGACGAAACATCAACATAGTTACGCGCGAAGGAGATAAAATAGGAAACAACGCATCCTGACAAGAGCCAGTACAACATCAATGGGTGAAGAAGAATGTTGAACCAAGGAGACATTTTGACGCATAGAATGAGAAGGAAACATTTAAGAAATCCAGACAAGAATTTTTGAAGCAAGACACCACATCGACTTCAACTGCGCATCAGAGAAAGGAAGTGCTAGAGTATGAGATTCCTCCATTGTTGGATCATACCAAAGAAATGCATCCCCTGGGACAAGTAAGTACAATCAAAGGCTTTTTGCAATCATGTGTAAAACTATTGAATGATCCATCCTCTATCAAAATATTTCAAAATATATTAGAAAGATGTAGCATAAAGACATAAGGAAAACTGAAACAAAAAAGAGTCAATCACCTACATACAAGGAGAAGAACAAATAGGGAGTTCAGAATGAATGCCAACATCAAAGATTTCAACATGGGAGATATCATACTGGATATTTGATCTGAAGTTAATGTATTACCCAAGAAAACATGGCAATGTATGGGAGAGCCCACATTAAGATATTCACCTGTTCATATGAAACTAGCAAACCAACACAAAGTTTTGCCAATTGGTAGACTGAAAGGATTGACAGTAGGCCTGTATGGAGTGCACACCAAAGCAAAGTTTGAAGTGATTGAAATAGTGGATGACACAACACCATATCCAACATTTCTTGGCTTGGATTGGGCATTTGATAACCAGGACATAATCAATTTAAAGACACGAAAAATGACATTTGAGTCAGGAGAATATAGGGTCATCACACCATTAGACCCATCAAAAGGGGAAAGGTTTGTAGAACCTACTTGCTTGGACTTGGAGGAAATCAACCAGTTGTATAGAGCAACTACATGCAATGAGGATTACGTAAAACCAATTGCAGATGGGATACTCAGTTAGAAAATCTTTACTTCATGTGCGACAGACTCAGATACAGGTTTACAGAATTGGCATCAAAGGATACATGAAGTTTCCACAAGAAGATGCGCAAGAATAGGCTGCGCAGAAATATGGGTAGGTATGGAGATAAGGGAACCGCCCAATTTCCATGGAGTAAATGACCTAGAAGTATTCTTGGCACAGTACGAGGATGAAGTGTTAGAAAATCATAGACTCTTAGCACTTGATATAGCACTCAAGGCCACACCTGCAATATGGTGGGGCACACACAAATAAACAATCAAGGACTGGTACCAATGCAAGTGGTTAATGTGCATAAGGTTTGGTGCAGAACAAAGAAGAAACTAGCAGTAGTAGTACGATGGATAGGGGGCACCAACAGAACACTTGGAGAAGTGCAGAGTGCTGTGGAAAATGACACCCCCAGAGGAATGGCCTTATCATTTCATACATACCTTATAAGGCATACCATCAAACTGGTATACAGACCAAGAACTACGCAGAGGAACTGTGAGCTGGAAAGTATTGCAACAAAATTTTACAGTCACTTTCTCATTCTAGCATGAGAACCCCAACATAGATGGAACACTTAAAAAAATAAGAGGGGTGATATTCATTAAGGAACCAGAAGTCGACCTTACAACAAAGGAACAACAACAGATCAGACAGATAGTGAAAGAACTGTTGTCATGCTACCGTGTGTAGGAAGAAGCACCAGATGAAGATGATCTACGCGATATTCAGATTGAGGAAGTGAAAGGCGAGAGAGGAATGGAAGGTCCACCTTTAGAATAATAAGTAATTGTTGTGCCGATCAAGGTGAAGAAAGTCAACATTGGGACAGTGAAGAATCCAAAAATGGCCATCATTGGAGACTACTAGGATGAGAAAATAGTAGAAAGCATAACAAAGTTACTGCGCGAGTACAATGACCTGTTCCCCACAACATTTGCAAAAATGAAGGGCATAGAGGGAGAGATAAATGAAGATACCACTCAGAGCAGAAGTAAGACCGATCAGACAATGACCATACAGACTAAACCCGATATATAAGAAGAAAGTTAAAGATGAGATTGATAGAATGCTCGAAGCCAGAATCATAGAACCCATGGAAGAATCAAAATGGATAAGCCCGATGGTAGTTCAGGAGAAAAAACAAGGCAGGATAAGAATATGCATTGACTTGATGAAGTTGAACGATGCATGCCTACATGACCTGTTCCCTACACCTTTCATGGATGAATTGTTGGAGAACGTAGGAGGACATGAAGTTTACTCATTCACTAATGGATTCTCTAGCTACCACCAGATTAAGATAACACATGAAGACAGATACAAGACCACATTTTCTACAGAATGGGGATCCTACTAGTACACAGTCATGTCATTTGGACTAAAGAATGCACTAACAATATTTTCTAGAGTAGTCATGGCTGCATTTAAGGAATTTATCCACCAGTTTCTAGAGGTATACTTGGACAATTGGACAGTCTATATTCTGTTGAAAGACCATGTCGAGGTCTTGTGGATAATTCTAGAAAGGTGCAAGAAGTTCCATATATCATTAAAAATCAAGAAATGTATCTTCGGGACACCGTTTGGGATACTATTGGGCCATATAGTATGCAAATGAGACTTACTAGTAGACCCTGCAAAGATTGCAGTAATTGTTAACTTGCCACCACCAAAAACAGTTCGTCAACTAAGAGCGACATTAGGACACACAAGATACTACATAAAATTTATCAAAGGGTATGTGCACATCACTGTGCCAATGGAGAAACTGTTAAGGAAAGATACAAAGTTTCAGTGGAATGAATATTGTCAATAGGGTCTGGATACGTTGAAATAAAAAATGGTCACTGCGCCAATACTAGTATTTACAGACTGGGAGAAGATATTCCATGTACATGCAGATGCATTAGAAATAGAACTTGGAGCTATTTTGGTGCAACCAGGAGCAGGGGATTTGGATCATCCTATAGCATTCACAAGAAGAAATATATCAGAATCAAAGAAGAAATATAATACTACAGAGAGGGAAGGCCTAGATATGGTCTATGCATTGCAGAAGTTCAGACACTACTTAATGGGAAAACATTTTAAGATGTTCAAAGATCACTCAACCCTTAAATACCTACTCAACAAGCCAATGTTGGGGGGGAGAATATGTCGATGGTTACTCCTATTTCAAGAATTTGATTTTGAAGTAATAGTCAAGCCAGGGAAGTTAGATGCAGGATCTGACCACCTATCAAGGGTCACGAACGAAGAAGAAGCTACAAATTTAGAGGACAATTTTTCGGATGCACAATTATTTTCAGTCCAGATCATCGATGAATACTTTGCAGATATCATCCAGTACTTGAGTGCAGGTACTGCACCACAAGAATATAACACCGTGTAGAAGAAAAATCTAGTAGTCTGAGTTGCATACTATCAGCTGATTGTAGGACACTTATACAAAATGGGTGCAGATAGCATCTTGCTAAGATATGTGCTAGAACATGAAAGACCAAGGGTTTTATCAGAATCCCATGAGGGAATAACATGAGGACATTACACAGGAAAATCTACCATGAAGAAGGTATTGCGTGTAGGCCTATGGTGGCCAACAATTAATAGAGATTCGAAGGAGTATTGCCAGAGATGCGACGTCTGTTAGAGGGTTGGTAAACCCAATAGAAGGGATGATATGCCACTACGACCACATATAATGTTGCAAGTATTCAACAAATGGGGAATATATTTTGTGGGACCAATTAACCCACCAACAAAGAGGACAGGAGCAAGTTACATTATCACCATGACAAAATACCTAACAAGATGGGTAGAATCAACACCAGTCAAACATTGCAGTGTAGAAACAACAAAACACTTTCTATTCGAACAAGTAATCACTAGATTTTGTTGCCCAAGAATTTTGATGAGCGACCAAGGCACTCACTTCATTAAAACACCATCAAGTCTATGACTGGGGAATTTGAAGTCCACCATCAAAAGAGCACACCATATCATCCACAAGAAAACAGAACAGTAGAAGCATTTAACAAAATCTTGGAAAACGCACTGACAAAAATCTGTAATGTCAACATGGATGATTGGGACCTCAAAATATCGGCAGTATTGTGGGAATAAAATACCACATGCAAGAAGTTGATAGGACACACACCATTCAGATTGGTATACAGCCAAGAAGTAGTGGTGCCATTAGAATTTTTGGTACCTAGTTTGTGTGTAGCAGCGATTACACACATGACAGAACAAGGCACAATACATGATAGGATGAATCAACTAATGATCATGGAGGAAGATAGGATCCTACCAGGGTTCCACCAACAAGTTCAAAAAGTAAGGAACAAATATTGGCATGACAAACATATCAAGAAGAAAACATTCAAGGTAGGAGACTTAGTACTGATGTATGATTGTAAAACCATTCAACACCCAAGAAAACTTTGAATGCACTATTTAGCACCGTACGAAGTAAAAAATGTCACATATGGGGGAGCTGTATAGTTAAGGGACTTAGGAGGTACAAAACTCAGAGGAATGATCAATGGGAGTTGACTGAAGATGTACAAGGACATTCGACCACCCACAACTTGAAAGTCACCACGAAAAAAAAAGGAGGATATCAAACGGTACCAACAGAGGTACAGTTCGCCAAAAGGAGAAGGAGCACACACACTTGGAATATGAGCCCAACGAAGACAAGGACAATGGTCATTTCAACACAAAAACAAGCAGGAAAGGCAAGGATGACAAAAGAAGTGCTAAGTGATGGAGGCTAGCAGAATTGAATGCTAGAAATGACTGATGGGATGCCGCATTAATCACGCCAACTAGAGATGGAAAGGGAGAGTAATGGAAAGTATGAAGGAACCAAAGGTTCATTGAATCTGTAATAAAGATAACATCTTTGACAATATTCACATGACACCCATACAAAGAAAGGACGTGGGAACAAAAATATTATTGCGAAACTGGAAGAGACAGAGAGCGATAGAGCACATGAAGCCTAGAGAAAAGTTTACAGAGGGTGCAGAGGCTACTGAGCTCGGCAGACGATCAAATTTTTACCACCATGGCAGCACCAAAAAAAGAAAAATCAAGCAAGACTGCCAGGCAACCCAGAGTTAGGACCGGAGCATAAACACAATCGCAGGGAAGCGAACAACAACCATTTCCACTACCAGAAGTCATCAATGTGGACGAAATCCCATCACTAGATACCACATTGGGAAGCCCAACACTCGTGGTAGAAGAAACCCAACAGACAACACCTGTGGTCATGGACATCGATAGGCTAGAAGAGGGGTAGGGCCCACATAATGAGGATGCAAGCAGTAAAGTGCAACCAAAAAACCCTTAAGAAGCTCTAAGAATCAATGGGATGACTCCAAATCAGGAAGAAGTGACTGAGCCAGATGAGTCATATAAAACCATGTCAGAGCACCCATAGGAGGGAGCAGTAGAAGATGTCATGAGCTGACTAGAACAATATTCTGAAGAAGGACCAATGGAGGCTCAAACCTCCAGTCAGCCACCACTACAAAAGGACAAGCAACAGGTACCTAGGTCACTGTGCAGACAACCTGCCACAACAATTGTTTTTCCATGTATACCATAGGGGGTACGGGTGAAAGTAGATTTGCTAGGTTATGTCAAAAAATTAAAGTACTCAGACCATGATGTAACGGACAGAGACAGGTTCCCAAAGTTCACGAAGAAAGTTTACCTATAGATTGTGGGTATGGATCCATTTGGGGAACTGATTCATCAACTAGTCTAGTGGGAAACAACACTGACAAAAACTGGGATTTTAGGTCTATTGGAACTACCACACTTTGGCATAGGACAGTATGCAAACAATTGCATGAAGCAATTGATGGTGGTAACACATGGTGGATATTTGTGGATGGAAAAGCTCGTCTCAATAGACATAAAGCTCATTGCGCACATCACATGGCTGCCATCATGGGGCATGGATCCCACATAGTTTCTTGAGGAAAAAACAAAGGAGAGAGCACTCGCTGAGGAGATGAAAAATAAATAATACACTGAAAGGAGGATGCACATAATCATTATTAAATGGATCAGTGACAACGCGACAAGAATGGCCACAAAAATCTTGGTCTGCAAGTTTCTCAGGAAATGTTGCAAGGAGGAAGTCCTGGCTGGGGTTGTCACAGTTGCAGCACAGTGTGTCGAGGGCACCACAATCAGTTGGGCCCCTTATCTTTTGAATATGTTTCTAGATGACTGCAAGGATGCGCAGGATCTGGGGATATAATTTCATTATTCATGGTTGATCCTACTGATAACCATTATGGGATGGAAGGAACCGAACTATGTATTTTTCACCACCAGACCCAAACCCAATCAAGGAGCGAGATACTTATCACTTGGAGCTGCTTTAGACGCCAAGAATAGAAAAATGAATGCAACCATATTCGAAGGATATCTTTGCGACCTACAGAAGACCATCACCAACATTTGGAGGATAACACCATAGGCTGTTGAAAACTATTAGGGAATATCTAACTTCAAGGCCACTAGACATGCGATGTGAATCTAGGTGCGGAAGGACCCCAACAAGAAATGACATCACAGAGGGAGACATAGAAATGGTCATCAAGGATTAGGAAGATGAATGGAGGATTCAAGTCCTCACTTGAGATATACCTACAGGGGTAAAGGAGGAGGAAGCAAGGTAGGAACCTACACATGTTGAGGAGGTAGGGAAAGAACAGGCACAGCCCCAAGAAGTCACAGTGCCCAAGAAACAAAGGACCGACCAGATAAAACCAAAGCAAAATAAAGGAGGGACATCAAAGACAGGAGTCTATACGGGGAAGAAGAACACTACAAAGGCAACACACGTACAACAGAAATAGGCCGAGGCAACGTAGGGGACCGCACCAAGTCCTACTCCACAAGATCTAGGCCAGACTAAGAGACCAACTACTTAGAAGGGGGGTGCACACAATAATATGAAGGTGCATAGAACACCTCTAGAATACATGATCACAGAGAATGATGAAGAAATGGTGGCCCAATTGGTCCAGGATCGTACATTCAAGGATTTTGAGAATGTTCCGTGCCAAAGGGACAGAATGGAAGAAGAACTAGCAAACATGCGACAACTCCTCAGGTAGATAGGGGAAGCGTAGGAAGCCGAAAACAACATAGAAACATGACCATCAACATCAAAAATAGGAGGAGAACCTGAAGCAAGCGAGCGGGATACAATCTAGATAATACCACAACTGAGTGCAATGTTTCACATTACACCCAACATGCTGCACATAGATGAGATCATGGGGAAAACACCCCTAACGGATTTGGTGCAATTGAAGTTGGTATTTTCGTGGATACCAACCAAGGCCCTATATAAATTGTAGGTTAGCGTTACATAGGAGGTACAGTCTTGTGCACGCACAGACATAGCCAAACTGCAGCAGGTAAAGGATAAACAAGATGAGATGGAAGTGATATTCAAGTAGGCCAAGCTCGAGACCAAAGAGGAGAGAGAACGTGTGAAGGGATTGGAGCAGAAAGTAGTCATGGCCTACGAGAAGATTCCAAAGACTGTGCAGGCAGTCGAACTCACAGCGACAGAAAATATTGATCAGATTGTGTATACAATCAATCAATACCAACAAGAGATTGCGAATCTCCATGAGTAGCTCACACCTACCACTCCACTAGAGGTAAGGAAGAAAAGGAAGTAGGAGGTAACAAAGTAGATACAAGATCTAGAAAGACAGGTCCATGCAGTAGACAACTTGTTCGATAAAGCAGTGCAGCTCTGGAGAAAGCTAGAAGAGGATCAACAGGTCCAACAGTGGGACCATGAATAAGAAAGGATAAGCGAAACTATACAATACCTAAAGCAGAAGCATAAGACAATGTCAATCACAGAGTGCGTCAAAGGGGTGCAAGACATGAAGAAACTGTAGATAGTACTCACCACTGCATAGATGCAGAAAAAGGAGTGCCAGACTCAAATGGAACTGTTCCAGGAGTGAGCAACGAAAGTCATTACACAGGTAGAGGAAGCCAAGACATATATGGCACATACCCAAGTAGAGTGTGCAAGGTTGATCAACGACGATATTGTAGTGCAGGCATTGGAAACACTCAAGGAGAAGACCACTTAGGCTCAAACACAAACAATGAAGCTCAGGGACAAGTTCCAATCGATCTCCAGAGAGATCGACGACGTGCACAAAGTTTAGGTGGCTTGGGATGAGCCACATGTCAGTGTTTGGGGCTTGTTGGAAGAAGACCAAAGTGGAAAGAAAGGCTATTTTGGGAAGGAAGGCATGCATGAGGAAAGTGACAACTGGAAGGAAGAGAAGCATGCACGCATGCATGGAAGACCTAATGATGTTAGGGTTAGGGATTTTGCAACACACTGTAATGGTTGATGAGCCGGAAATGTATAAATATAGATACCTAGGTCTCATAGTGGGAGATCGGAGTTAGGAGAGAGAGATAGATATGGATATAGTGTATCGAGTTGTAGTATTTTGATATACGATCAAATTTTTGAAGTTGTTGAGCTAGATAGGAGGAAGGAGGGTAGCTCTTGAGGGTTATATCATAGGCTGAGGAGCCTGGTGTGATCTAGTTTGCCTCATAAGAGATCTCGACCTGACTGAGAGGAGTGTAAATCGTGCGACGCTGTAGTTTTGGAATTTCTATAATAGAAGAGCTTAAGATCCAGATCTTTGTGGATGTATCCCAGGATGGGGTGAACCACAGTAAAACATGTGTTATGTGATTGAATGCATGTGTTTCCTTATTGTTTCTAAGTAGATATTAGTATGATGAATGAATGAAGTTGGTTATAGTCCATGCATAATCAGGAATGACAGTATATTAATTCAATAAGTTAAATAAAACTCTCAGTGCACACTTCTTAGATCTCCACTCAATCATGGACTTCAAACACTTGAGTATAGAAGTCTCCCATTAAGACTATCTTGGGTGAGATTGCGTAGTGCACTCTGTGCACTACGTTTCCTTCTGGTTTACCAGGAGGGCCGATAGTTTTAGAGGCTTTGTTGGAACCCCAGTAGACATGAACCTTGGTTAAATCAAGTTAAAGGTATAAACCTAGATAAAACAATAACCGACAATACTTGAAGTGAAATACACTTTACAATGGATGCATGAACAATTTTTAAAAAAGTAACAAAAAAGAGACTTGAACTCAAGACCTCTTACTTAATAAGGAAACTTTTAACTGAGTGAGCTAGAAAAACATATTGTATTGTTTAGAAGGAGGATTGGGGAATTATATTATATTGTATTGTATTGGTTAAAAATTTTGTTGGTTTTGTTGAATATGTACTTGGAGAGCGTTCTCATAAAAAACTCTTTTCACACAAGAAAAAATGTTCGCTTCTCGATGACAACAAGGGTTAGATCTCGGTTAGCTTACCTGGAAAATGCAAATTTTCCTATTTGTTTATGATTTGGAGAGATAACATAGGACATGGGGTGAAGATAATACATGGATATAGAAGAGTAGCAACCCATAAAAAACAATATAAAACCGAAATAATACTCCGCAAAAAATTAAAAAGGGCGTATTCAAGATTTATACCTCTGGATCTAATTGAAATGGTTTTATCTTGGGAAAACATAAACCTTTTCGAGTGAAATGAAAATAGTTTCTTATTGAAATGAGTGATTAGAATGCAATGGAGCAGTCCTCTCATCCCAGAAATACACGAAAACTGTAGAAACCAGAGATGGGGAAACTCGGCTTCACGATCTCGATCTACAATGGGAGAGGGTCTTCAAACAGGCTCTGATATCATGTTCGACAACACAGGTATTCCAATAGAGGATGAAAACCTTTAGTAAAAACTCACACAACCATACCAAATATCAACACATTGATGTTTTGACGTGGTAAAACCTCTACAGGAAAACATCCACGACCCCAACCAACACGACCACTTGGAGCAGTTTATTAATACAAAAGAAAAAGATTACAGAGAGATTTTACAAGTTAATTTATCACAATAAATCATTGGAAAATGACCCTCCATGCTATTTAAATAGAGATCATGGATCAATCTGGTGTTAATACATGGATCTATGTATCCATTTAGATCAAGGAGAATATGAACCACCAGACCACTCTATGTCGGGAACATATTGTGAACGTCGGATTTCCTAAATACAAATGCATACTAATGCATACTAAATAAACACACTAAGAAACACACTTTTACCTAATGAAACATTATACCAAATAGATATTAACTAACTCCTAAGTGTGTAAATATCCTAACATTCGAATGCTTGTCCCTTATTGCAGAAATATCAGAGTACCACAAGAAATTTATTCTGTAATTTTTGCAAATAGGTAGGACATGATGAGAAATATTTTCATGCATTCAAATTAATGAGAGAGAACACTTCATATGCATACAAAATCCAGGAATAAAATTCCACAGTAGAAGGAGTAATTCCATAATACAACACTCCAAGAGGCTTTAATCAGGTGGATGTGGAGGTTTCGATAGAGGTTGAGGATGTGGAGGATTTGGTTGAGAAGGAAGATAACCAATAATTTTTTATAATTGCAATCAACCAAGACATTTAGAAAGATATTGCCCAAATCATTGCATGACGTGCACGTATTGCAAAGCCTTGGATCATGCGACAAAATATTGTCCTCAAATGATAGTGAAGTGGCAGATGAGAGGGAATCAGAACCAACATCAGACCCAACATCAGAATTAGAACTAAAACCTATAGATGATAGCCATTGAAGAACATGACAATCAACTAAGAGTATCAGTTTTTACGTGCAGTGGAACAAGAACTGGACCAGATGTGATGGAGAAAGGATGGGAGTGGAACAATGGATAAGGAAAGAAGTTGATACCATGCCATCATTCAATTCATAGAAAGAAAAAGAAACCTATCAATAAGAAAGGAGGGAAATAGTAGGACAAGACTGAATAGCCTCAACATTAAAGACACCACTACTATATGATATGTGGTCGGTTTATGATCGCACTATTCCAGAAAGGTCAATTGAGAAGGTGTTGGCCCTCGATCAAGTTTTGAGGAAATCTTGGTCAGGGTTGACCACTTTTTGGACTTTGATGCATTGATCGAGGAAGGAGTGCCTAGGTAGAGTGGAGATCACGTATCTCACTTGTTTTGTGGGATTTTTAGACCTAGCAAGGGGTTCCTTAGGTTTTTTGTAATGGATTATGGGATGTCAACCCATGGGTTTACCCATGATTAGGCCTTATTGTAGAAGTATAAATAAGTAATATTGGAAGGTAGAAGTAGTGAAGTAGAAGCTAAGTGATATAAGAGACTTAGAGGATGAATTATAAGTAGCTAAGTGCAAGTAGTTCTATGTGCTTTGTGAAAAATAATGTGTAAGTAATGATCTATTCTCGATAAAGGAGTTGGCTTTATGCCTTGACCTAATTTTGGGAAGGGGGATCTGGTGCTCAATGCACAAATCTCCTGTCCTGTGTGAAGCTTGGCTCTGTGGCTTAGTGCATAGAAGAAAATGAATGTAAGAGATTGAATAATGATAGAAAATAAGAAGAAGTTGGTGGACGTAGCCCCACACTGGGGTGAACTACATATATCTTGTGCCTTTGATGTGCTGGTGTGTTGTGTTTGTCATTTATCTACTTAGTGATTTTATTATGTATGATGGATAGATTTGATGTTTCTTAGTGCTTTACTTGTACTTTAGGAATGAATGCTAGATATAACTTTGTGCTGTAGGCTAAGTGGTTGAAGTGTTTACTCTTTATTGTTACTGTGTTGATCCATAATAGGGTTTGATCTACGATGTTAATAAAATCTAATAAACTAATGTGTATCATCTTCTAAGTGTTATCAAAGTGATTTGCAAAGTGTTATAATCACAGATCTGTGTCCCAGCTTGGTTACAGAAACCTAAGTCCTGTAACCCCCCCTGCCTCTACCTCGGGTGAGACTTCACATGCTTCACAGGTGTTTCCAAAAGGGTCGATAGTTAGGGTTTTGTTGGTGTGTTGTTGAAGCGTTGAACCCTGGGTCTACCCCTGTGCCAACAAATGGTTCCGTTGCCGAGACCTGAAACTATGATTGCTGGGAACTGAAGTAAAGAAAAGAGAAGATTTGTGCGTAGATCTGATGCTGTGGTGTGCAATATTCTACTTGAACCACAAAGCGCTGTGCTAAGAAAGAAACCCGATCTGAAGAAAAGAGGTAAGATCTTGAAAGAGGTAAAGTTTTGTTCTTTGATAAAGATAAGCGAAAGTTTTTGTTTCAAAAGCATGAATTTAGGTATGATTAATAGATTCTGTCCTAGTCTGAAAGCTAGGGAACAATTGGAATAAAGAGTTGATTTGAATAAATTTGATATAATTTTATTCCTATGCATAGATATGTTATTCCTATGCATAGAAAGAATTTTTGGACTAATAAGTGGATGCAGGAACCTAGAAAGAATTTTTGCAGATTACAGGTCCAACACTGTGATCCTAGAGCGCAATACATAAGAAGTTGGGGAACATAAAAAAGAAAGAGAGGATTGACACTATGTTATAACTACAGAAGACCGGTACATCTTGCTAAGGAATGCCCTGGTACAGGTCCTATTTTTCTTTGTTGTAAAACTGTGGGTCATAAGGTTGAGGATTTTCCAAGGATGATTGCTAAAGTTGAAAGGATGAACATGAGATAGGAAAACCATGAAGGAAGTCAATAGAATAAGAACATATTAGAGAATCATCAAGAGAACGAGTCAGAGAAAGATCAGACTATGTTATCACAATTTAAAGAAATGATGAATGTTCACAAAAGTGTTAGTTTACCAGAGATCTTGAAGGAAGAACATCACATAAATTCAAGAATAGGAGACTTCGACATATACTGTGTCTTGGATGAGAAAACACCAGTGAATATTATGATAGAAGGCACTTGGGAAATTTTGGGAAAGCCTATTGTGACACCTTCATTGGGAAGGATAGGCTTGTTTAAAGAAAAGATGATAACCTTATGTGGAAGACTTACTAATGTACATGTTATCATCCATGGAACATCGACATAAGAGGAATTTGAAGTCATTATGTTTGGTGAGAATAGCGCCCCATTCCCACTTTTGTTAGGAAAGACTTGGATCGAGGAGGATCATATTAGAAGGAAATCAGAGGAAGAAGCTACAAAAAAGAAAAAACAAGAACTAAGGGATTCTATAGCTAGAAAAATAGATCGACTGATAGAAGAATGAGAAGTTAAGTCCAAGCTCTAGAATGGAAGGGAATTAGCTGTCGAAGTTAAAAGAACACAAGAATATTTGAAGGACCTTTCCATGCAAGAAAGAAGAATTCCCACCCAAGAATTAATAAGAGAAGAGATATTGACTTCGAACCCTTTGAGAGCACATCAAAAATGTGAAGTCACTACACTAGGAGAAGATAAGAATGAGAATGGAAAGGGGAATACATAAACAATTAGAGAGACTCAGATCACAAGAAAGAAGGAAATGAAGCTCAGTAAGAAGAAAGCCAAGTTGGGAAAGCTACAAGAAGTTACAAAGAAAAAATGGAAGACTTCACAGGAGGCAGGTTTGTAGGATTTGAACCTCTCCGGAATAGCATAACCGCACAGAATGGGAATTCACCCCAAATAAGCTATATGACCATTGGAGGCACCTCGACCGTTAGAACGACACTCTGTAACGGCTAGGAAACACATTTATGGGTGAATAGATTATGTTTGGGATGTTGAGACCGCTCCATAACAGAAAAAATTGCATTGATGGAAGCATTCCTGCCTATTGGAGGAATCCGTTATGACACTCGATTATTTAACCCGTCGGACACTGCATCGGGACCAATGTTTTATACCTGTGATTATCTGAAGAGAAGTGATTGTGTGTCAAGTTGTGTTATCATACATCGATGTCCATTTGTTTACCACGCTTATTCGTTCACCTACCCCGACTTGCCTGTTTAATAGTGAGAATGTCAGCTGAGCGCACTGAGTTAGAGAAGTCTATCGAGGAGGTCCTTAATAAGTTTATGGTTGATAAATCTATGTCTGAAGGAGTATATACGTCATCGAATAGGGGAATCTAGTCTTCCTCTTCGACTGGACGTCGTTCGAGCCATGTCAACCCCGAGACCGAACATCAAAGTAAGCATCGAGGCGATATGGTTAACGCGAAGCTGATCCCGTCGATCTTACCATATTATATCCTACCCTTGGCTAGCATGGTTAATTGTGACAACATCCCATGGCACTTCGAGTACACTTTTATCACCGTGTACATCCTAAAAGGAATACGCGTAGTTGGGAGTCAGTTGGGACAGATCCCACTACTGAAGAACAATGATTTCAACCTTGGAGACAGAAAGAACTACGCCTCATTCACACCCCATAGATATTTGAAAAATACCACTGGGAAGAAGCCTCGCCTGGTCTCCCAGCCTTGGATTAAGGAGCTCGCACAGTCCACAATACTTAACGTGATGAAGATCCCTCATTTTGGTCGACACCAGGAGGTTAATGCTTGTGTTAAAATCCTCTTGTCATGCTACCATGGTGGTACCTATGGCTTGACAGGTGGAGTACTATGGATCCGACGCTGATCCACTAGATTACAGGATTGAGCATGCAGGGATTCAACCCTCAATAGTTTTACCCAGGGAAGACCTCAAATCGCTCCCTGGCACAACACATAAAGGAGGCTTATGGGGAAGTCGAGAATGGAAAGTGAGGATACAAGGTAGCCTCTATCTAGGATGGAGCAATGCACCTCACTTTCCAACTCATAGATGGAAAGCTCATGAGAAAGAATCACCCCACGTAGGTCACCAGGTTCATGGTGGACCACGCAGAAAAATGCATGGAGGGGATGCAGATGAATTGGGCGAGTTACCTCATCAATGAGCTCGAGAAATACTACTGCAAAGCTCAGGATCATGGATGCGAGTTCCACTTTAGTTGGTTGCTCGTATTGATTGCATCTGTCACTTGGAAAATTCCAGAAGGAGCCACCTTCTTGGAGATTGAACCGTCGAAGCTGTTGGCTGCGAGGTTCTCAACCTTGTGGTACACCAACAAGATGTCGAAGAAATGGTAGTCAAATGTTGTGTTCCATGAGTACTATCAACAACTAAAGGTTACCATCGAGTAGTTCCTGTGAACAACACTATGCACCTGCACCAATACAGA
>ML779214.1:0-66721 GCA_009831015.1 Picea engelmannii
TATATTTGATTTGGGATAGCCCTTAGGGAATTGAGTGTAGTAGGAAACAATATGTTCTATTTCATATTAGGCCATGCATCGATAAGAGAATTTCTAAGAATATTCTTTAGCCACCAAATTAATTTATGTTGGAAACCCTTTGCTAAAGTCCATATATACACAAATGTGGGCATATGTTGTGATGATTTTATCTAGTCTTCTCACATTTGAAATGAAAATTTCCAAGATCATTTCCAATAGAATAAAATGAATCATAACTCTAGAAATGATGAGGAAGATTTTGGAGCCTAACCTAAATAGGAGTCATGGAGAGAAATTCAAAAGAAAGATCAAATGAAAGAGTCTAGGTCTTCTTGCATATACTAGAGTTACCCTAGAACCAAGGACTTGATAAGAGGATTTGATCTTTGTCCTGTACTAAATGAAACTCCACAACGAAGAATCCTTTAACACAAGGTAGAAGAAGAATTCCTATTTGATTTTTGTGTTTCAAGAACATGAGATCCAAATTTGGTGTAAATCCACTTATTTGGGTTACAAACCACTAAATATACAAATAGGTGATTAGTACTGTATAATGTTTCTTTCATAGTGTTGTTGACAATGGAAATAGTCAATCTAAGGCCTCTTGAACCACAAGGATCCTTGAGGCTTCGATCCAACATTGGGGATATTTTTCATTGTCTTGGAATGTGACACTTGTGTTACCTATGGAGGGAGTCATGATAACTGCTGCAAAATAAGAATTGGATGGGTGAGAATCCCCCATGACCAATCTAGTAGGAATGGAAGAGATAATTTCCACTACCATGAATAGAGAAGATGATCATGGGGAAATGTGCACTAAAGGAGGAATTTGAATGCGGGATTAGGAGGATGGAAGAGAATATCTTGTGGAGAGGATTGAGACACCCATTAAGACCTAAATTATAGTTTCAACAATTATCTAGGGTTGAATTCTAGCGATGATAGTCTTAAGCCTATGCACAAAGCCTTTGCCAATGACTTGAAAGTGTATTAAAATTATGGTCATAACAATAAATATTGATGTCTAGTCTTAAGGATGATAATAGGGTGGGATTTTATCCATTCATGGCAACCTCAATAATTGAATTCCCTAATGATAATTGAATCTTTGTCACTAGTGAAAAACTTCTCATTCATCAATAATGGAACTCCAACCCCTTTGGGAAATTCCAACACATTCATTGTTGAATCCTCCATTCAATGGGATATCATTTTGTCATTTTCATTTTCACGCTAATTTTAGTTTACTTTATTCTAAAAATTGCACACAAATTTTACCCCTATTGTGAATGCAATCAAAGAAAAATTAATATCTTAGAAATTACACAACAAAAAATTAGAAAAAAATATTTGAGATACTCATGTATGTTTACTCTTCAAATAATTATGTTTTTTTAGAAGTTAAGTAAATAAGAGAGAAAAATGATGTGAACAAAAAGGTGTATAAAATTTGATTCAAATATTAATTAGTCATATATATTTATGTTTAGCCAAGCTCGTGTGTGTAACTTTGTTGTGAACACATTGCTAACTTTTTTATAAATTTGCAATAATAAACATATAATTAAAATCAAAGTCTAATATCATTAAATGGCATTAAAATTTTGAGAAGAAAATATCTTTAGAAAGATAATACAATTCCTTACAAATTGCCATTTTACTAAAAAAATAAAAATAAATTATATATGAATTTCAAAAATTTCAAATTCAAAATTATGTAAAATTTCAAATTTTCATTACACTATTTAATAAAATTTGCGAGACACCTTTGGTTATGGTTTGGACTTTCTGCTTGGTTTCTGGTTTTTCTTTCTTAGTGCGCTACCATGGGAGAAATGTGTGATAGCCTTGGTTGGCTATTGGTCTGATATCGAAATTATTATCTCTTTCAAGGTTAAGGTGCTCGGGGGTGGCCTTTGTGCCTATGGTTGGGTGACAATATTGCTATATTGTCTATGGAAAAATGAGAACATATCTTTCATTCTAACAGGTTATGGGCCCACACTATCTTTAGACAGTCTAACCACTAGAAGATAGATTGGGAATTTATTTGTTAAGATCGTTGTGGCACCAGTAACACCTGCAGCTAGGTTTTTTTATTATGCAGCTGCAACAAACCCTAACGCTTGTGTTCGAGCACTTATGATGAAACGTTTGACATAATTCATTGACATCATAGTGCACCCTAGCCTATCATACCTCTTAGTACTCTCATCTAGAAAAAAATGTTAGGTTTAAATTTTTGGTAAAATTCAAAGTCAAAGGTTGACTGGTCAAATTCAAAGGTTGATTGGTCAAAGTCAAAGTCAAAGGTTGACTTCTGGTCAAATTGATTTTGTGGTCAAATTTGAAATTTTAGAGTTTCTAGCTTGTTCTAATCATTGATTCTTCTGATTGAGTTTCTAATCTCTTCTTGTCAAGATGGTATCTAGTTTCATATTGGAAGATAAGTTGGATGATGCTACAAGGTTTTAAAGGTATGCACTTGTATATGCTATATAAGTTATATCATCTAGAAAAACATGAGTGTGTTTGCAGGAAAAGGTATTAGAGACCTTTTCCAAGCTGTAATCATGGATGGAGTGCATTTAGAGGAACAAGCACAAACTCCATAGCAGTTGAGGCTTTAGGTTCCAGGTTTCATTAAATTGTTAAGCTTCAAATTTCTGTATATCAAGGGTGATAGTTGCTACAATACAAATTGTGAAAGAAGTCTTTGAAAGATTCTATTATTGCTAGGTGCAATGAATACTCGATTTCATATGAATACTATTGATATAGATTCTTATTGTACTTGTTTGCAACTTGAACTAACATTTCCTCTAGATAAATATTTCTTGTTTTCTCTTTTATTATTGTTCTGGGAAGGTACCCTTGTGAAATATGTTTGATGAAAAATCCTTGTGGAAGTTGTCATAGAATAAGTTTATAAGGATGACACAACTGCCAGATGGGAAACAATCAAAACAAATAGAAAAAAACTTAAAGAGACTCAGAGGAGTCAGACTCAAAAGAAGTCATAATCAAAAGGAAACCAAAACAAGCTTGTGACACTTTGCAGAAAGCAAAGAGAGATGCAACAAACATAATCATGGACTCTCTTAGATGGAGGGAGATGATCACAAAATTCCAAAAGAAGAGCATGCATATTTCTCATTCAGGCATGAAGCTGGGTGTAACGTCCCCAACAACCCAAGTCGGGAAACACCACTACAATTATTCTCTGTTACCAAACTATAACATAACCAGCCTCCCACAGGACAGGCATGCCACACCAAGAACACACCTCTTGGATGATTTCGAATCTATGATAATAATTAATTAATAAAGAAGCATGAAATACATACATGCAATGATCAAGATTCATACCACAACATAAAAGACATGCACAATATACCATGCACAACATGAACTAGAAATCATGCATATTATAGGTACAAATCTCAGGTATAATATTTTGATACGCAGCAAAAATAAATACACAAGCAAATGAAACCATAACATAGAGCACTTATCTTTTATAAAAGAAGACAACAACTAGCTACAGACCAAGAACATTCCACCCAACTGTAGACACTTCTGTTCCAAGTCTCAACATCAATGTCATCCCTAATCAAGGGCTATGAATCCACAAGGATGGTTCCAGAGTGTTACATGGATTCCAAAATCAGTCGACACTCAAGCTCTCACAGGCTTCTCCATCAATCACAAAAATCCAAGTACCCAGCTCTCTTCTACCCATCCTTCACCACCAAAGAGAATGGACATCCACCCTTCTTTGCCACGCAATCCCTTGGGAAGTCCCTCTCTTTCTAGGGCTCCAATGCAACTGGTCTAGAATCTCCATGCTAGGACTCTTAGGACTCACAATTGTTATCAAAGCTATACACAGGACGAGCATATCAGACATGCATGCCTACAATCATGGTTTGATTACACCAACAATATATACAACCAAAAATCGTGGATGTTCTTCAACAGTTCAACTTCCTTTCCCAAGCCAAGACATGAAAATGAGGAAAGATGAATGAGTGAATGAATGAATGGAGTGTAGAATCCACAAGAGAGGATGAACAATGAAAAAAATGAGTGAATGAACACTTAGGGGGACCAACAAGAACCAGAATGGGGACGAGAATGAGAGTGAGTGAATGAACAAAACAAATGAGAGAATTAGCCAACCGGGGAGCCCCTTCCATAGACCAAGGATGGGTTTTTGTATTTTGTGGGGATCAAGAAATTCTTGGCCTCCCCCCCAAGAGCTCAAATAACCGTTTTCCCTCCCATTACACAAAATGGGTAATAAAAAATAAATAAGCACTTAGCCCCTCAAGCCCCCTCTCTTATGGAATCATAGCCCCCTATAACTCTAGTCCTTGTCCGTCTAGCAACCGATGATGTATTTATTATTAATAATGATCAAAACATTACATTTCTTAGGCACACTGGCCTTTTTATAATTTTTTGGGCACTCTGGCCTCTCAACAATGTAATAGTACATTATTTAATATGGGGGCTCAAAACCCAGGGTGTTACATCCCCTCCCCCTTATTTTGGCACTATCCTCAGTGCATATACAAAACATGAATCAAAATTCCAAAATTTATTCAAAAAGAAGCGGGTACTATGCCCGCATGGCATCTTCATGCTCCCAGGTAGAATATTCAGGATTGTAGTAGGTCCACTAAAATTTTACCAGCTCTATAACTCGATTCCAGAGCATTTTGAATTTTTTGTCCAATATTCGTATTGGATGGACTTGAAAGTCTCCCTCTGTCTCTACCTAAATCAAATGCCAATCAATAACATGTTTATGATCATGCACATATTTCTTTAGAAAAGAGACATGCAATACATTGTGCACATTCATGGAAATAGACAATGCAAGAATGTATGCAATTGGACCTATTATGTCCAATATCTCAAATGGACCACAGAATTTGGCTGCCAACTTTGTACAACTACCCAACTTCAAAGAGCTCTTATTGGTATTTACTTTCAAAAGCACAAACTCTCCTTCTTTAAATTCTATTTTTGTCCTATTCTTGTCGGCATAAACCTTCTATCTATCTTGAACTGCCTTTAAATTCTGCTTAATCTTAACCATCTGGTCTTCCATTTCATTAAGCAATTCTGGCCCAAGTACCACTCTATCTACTGGGTTGTCCCAACTTACTGGAGTACTGCATTTTCTACCATACAAGGCTTCAAATGGGCTCATCTTCAATGAAGCTTGGTACCCATTATTATAGGAAAACTCAACCAAGTGAAAGTAATCTTCCCACTTTGTTGTCTTATCCATCACATACATTCTTAACATGTACTCAATTACTCGGTTGACCCTCTCTTTCTTTCCATCTGAATAGGGATGGTATGCTATGTTAAAGTTCATATTTGTACCAAATCCTTTAAATAATCCCTTCCATAAATTTGAAGTAAACTTAGTGTCGTTGTCTAAGACAATTGTCCTAGGTATCCCATGCAACCTAGCAATTTCTCTCATGTAAATTTTTACAATATTAGTTGTTTTATGAGTTATTTTTACAGGAACAAAATGAGAAACTTTTGTCAATTTATCATCCACTACCATGGTTGAATCGTGCTGCCTTGTTTTCCTGGGAAATTTAGTTATAAAATCAATGGTTATCACTCCCCATTTCTTCTCTGGAATTGGTAATGGATGTAGCAAACATGTTGTGTGTCTATGCTCAGCCTTCACTTTCTGACATTCCATACATCTGGCGATGTAATAAGCAACATCATTTTTCATTCCCGGCCAAAAGAACTGGCTTCTTACTGCTGTAATTTTTTTCTAGTAACCGAGATGTCCAAGATATGGAACATTATGCATTTATTTTAATAACAAATTCCTAAGTTCTTCGGAACTAGGAACATAAATTCTACTTTTATGCATAAGTATTCCATCTTCCTTATCTCATACTCTTTCATTTTATGTTGTACATATCGATGCTGTAAGCTTTCCTATACCTGTAGGTAATGCTGATTTGTAACAACAACATCTAAAATTATTCTCTTCAAGTCTGATTGATGCATACTGATAGTTGTAGCATGCATGAGATGCACTCTTATACTAAGTGCATCGACAATTTTATTTTATTTTCCTTTGATATGCTTGATATCAAAGTCGTATTCACTTAAAAATTCAAGCCATCTTGTTTTCCTGGGATTCAAAGTTGGTTGTTCAAAAGCATACTTTAGACCACTGTGGTATGTTCTTAATTCAAATCTCTTTCCCATGAGATAATGCCTCCACATATTCAATGCGTGAACAATGGAAGCAAGCTCCAAATCATGTGCAACATAGTTCCTCTCATGTTCCTTAATCTTTCTGGACTCATAACAAATGTCATGTCCATTTTGATTGAGGACTCCACCAATTCTTTCCTTGCATGCATCTGTACATACCACAAAATTCTCATTTGGGTCAACAATATTCAAAATAGGTGCACTAGTAAGTAATTCCTTCAGCGAATTAAAATTTTCTTCACATTTTGATATCCATTCAAATTTAATTCCCTTATTTTGCAAAGAAATGATGGGATGAGAAATCTTATAGAACCCTGCTAAAAACCTTTTGTAGTAACCAACTAACCCCATAAAATATATAACTTTGGAAACATTCCTGGGTGTTGTCCATCCTCTAATGACTTCAATAGTCTCAAGATCTACTTCTATACCCCGTTCTTAAATAATGTGCCCCAAGTAATGGATCTGTTCTTGGTAAAAATAACACTTACTCAACTTGGGATACAATTGATGTTCCCTCAACACTTGCAATACCAATCTTAGGTGATGTTCATGCTCCTCCTCAGACTTAGAATATACAAGTATGTCATCCAAGAATACTATGACAAACTTATCCAATAAATCTCTGAATATTCCATTCATTAATCACATAAAGACAACTGGTGCATTGGACAATCCAAATGGCACCACTACAAACTCACAATCCTCATACCTGGTTCTAAAGGTTGTCTTATGGATGCCTTCTTCCTTGATTCTTACCTGATGGTATCATGTTCTCAATTTTATCTTTGAAAATATCTTTTCTCCTCTTAACATATCAAAGGGGTCATCAATTATGGGTAGAGGATACTTGTTATTTATAGTAGACTTATTCAACTGTTGAAAATCAATACACAACCTCAAGGTTCCATCCTTCTTTTTGACAAAGAGTATTGGTGCTCCCCAAGGTGAAACACTTGGATGTATGTACCCTTTCTTCAAAAATTCCTCTAACTACATTTGTAATTCTTTTAACTCAGGCGTACTCATTCTGTAAGGTGTTTTGGACACGAGGGTAGCTCATGGAACTAGATCAATAGAGAAATCTATTTCCCTTTTTGGTGGAAACCCTGGTATTTCTTGGAATACATCCTCAAATTCTTGTAATATCGAGAAATATTCAAGGCTTGGCCCCTTTGTATATTTTGGATCCTCCACATGGGCTACATACAATTGACATCCTTTTCTGAAACATCTCTTCAACTGTAAGCTTGAAATCTCCCTTATAGAGATAGGTCTATGAACTCCTTTCACAGTGCTTTGTTTTCCATCTCCATCAAGACATGTAAATGTCTTGCTATGATAGTCTAGAACATCATTATGCTTTTCCAACCAATCCATTCAAATTAGAATATCATAATACCCCAATGGTATGATATTTAGTTCAACACTAGTATTCACACCATTAAGACTTATGGAACAACTTTTGACCACCTCATGGATTCTCCTTTTGGTTCCAGTGTCTAGTTGAACCAAACTTGATTTCCAAAGCTTACTTTTCTCCAAATGTAATCTATCCACTATTTTAGTATCAATGACTTGATCCTGAATCAATTAAAATAACAACATACTGATTTATGATTTTACCTTCCACCTCGATCATGTTGGATTGGTATTCTGATTGTTGATCATCTAAAGCTGCATAAATTATTCCCATGTCTTCGACTGTTGTAGCCTCTTGGATGTTGTGTACAATCTTCACTCTGTCCTTTTTGTGTGGGAAATCCTTGTACAAGTGATGTTCTTTGCATCCCCAACATTGGATTGGTGGTCTTCCCCTTTTTCCCAAGGAGTCTTCTTTCTTGGAATCATCCTTAACATACTAGTCTTGATGATTTTTATTAGGCTCATTTCTATTGAAAGGAGGTTTGAATCCCTTCCTCCTCTGATGATACTTCTCCTTCTTCTTGTCCTTCCAATATTTCTGCATGGACTCTCTGCCCTGGCCTTGCTCATACATGTATTTAGCCTTCCTGATAGCCTCATTCAAGGTCTTGGGATCATCATACCGGATATTTTATTTATAAAGGCTGGCAGTCCACTCAAAAACCTTTGTATCTTTACCTTTGCATTGTTTATAAACCCAACATACTTTAACAACCCCAAGAAATTCTTCTCATATTCTTCCATGGTCATGCTTCCCACCCTAAGTTCAAAGAACTCCTGCATTTTCTTGTCATAAGAATGCTCTTAGAGGTAATCCTTTTGGAAATACTTCTTGAATTGCTTCCAAGTGATCCTATTCTCATTAATATGTTCAACTTGCTTCAGCTGATCCCACCACATTGCAACTTTCCCATGTAAGTGGTAGGTGACAATTATGGCTTCTATATTTGATGAATAGTTATGCAAGTGAAAATATCTCCCGAGTCCAAGAAACCATACTTCAACATTGTCTTCCCTTTCTCTTTCACCATCAAAGGATGGTGGCCTGAGCTTCCTAAACTCTCCTTGCACACTATCCAGCTCATGTCTCCTTCTTTGGTGCCTAACATGAGACAACTCTAGACTGCTTAAGGAATATTCAGATGCATAAAAATTTCTTGCTGAGTAAGGAGGTGAGTGGTGTCTATGAGCTCTGCTAGCACTTATGGAATAACCTGCTCTTCCATGATAATATCTTCTTTCATGACACCTACCTTATTCCTCTTTCTTTGAGCCATTCTTGGCTTGAAATTGGAACTATTTTAATCTTTGCAACACTCGATCATTTATCTGACTTTTCTCTCTCATCAGCCTGTCATTGTCTGCCTTGTAGCTCTACACTTCTATTTTCAGGATCTTCACAGTTTCTAGCAAATTTTCTGGCTCCCCTTGACCCTTTCGTTCGTTGGACTCTGTCTCTGCATTGCCAATTTTGGTATTCTGACCTTCGACCTCTTTATCATGGCTAGAGGCTCCCTCGCCTTCTTCCATTTCTTCAATATGAATTATGAGTTGATATGTTTAAATCCATTAATTATGCAAAATGTGCAAGTGACCATTTTTTCATACTTAAGCATATGATAAACAAAATTTGTCAATAATGCTACATATCCTTTCAACTCGTGAAGAATATATATAAATAACACTTCCATTTTATCCCTGGACCGATACAGAAATCAATTCTTCATAGGTGCTTCCTTCAAACCACTTTACCAAGTGACCATGACTCGAAACCATGGGCCAAATCCTTCTTGGCGCTCTTCTGTGTTAGAATTATTATATCTGAGATCATGTGGTTTAAAATAAATCGAGGTTGAGATCGACGATCAACATAAGCTTTGAGACTCCAGGATTTAGGAGTTCCAGACTGTTGACACTCTCAAATATTTCGGAGTACCAAGCCTCTGGACTACAGGATCTATTGCCACATATCCTTTCCTGATCAACGATGAGGATTTTCTTTGCAGCTCTAGGCTTCGAGGATTCCCCAAGCACCTCTCCACAGATCTCCTGGAGTGTATAAATACCAAAGGTCATCTCCTTCCTCCATGTATCACCTCCCGATCAATGGTGGATATTAACTCCAAACTTCGGGAGTTCTCGACTCAAGAAACCTGCAACTCAAATTCTATGGAGTACCAAGTCTCCGGACCTTGGGATCTTGTGCCATGTGTCTACTGTAATCAATGGATGAGATGGACTCCATCCTTTGGGTCATCAAGATTCCTCGATACCAACTTCTTATGCCTTGAATCCTCTAGAGTGCCAAGTCTTCAGACTACAGGATCTACTGCCACATGTCCTGTCCCAATCAACGACGAGGATTTACTTCCCTCTTTGGAGCTTCGGGGGTTTCACCTTCATCACACTTCGTTCCTTTAGAATTTTGAACTGGTGAACTAAACACCAAGGGGGTGCTACGTGGCCCTATCTGACGGGTGACACATTTCATATACTAACTCGCATGAACGGTCTTTGAAAAACATGAAACATGGTGACACGTGATGAGCATCAATTGTGTCCACATCACCCTAAGTGACGTCAGCAAGCCATGTCACTCCAGTGCCTCATGAATTTGGGACTTCAAAACTTTGGAACTTCGGGAGACTTATCCACACTACACCACAAATCCCTCGAACGTTGAATTCCCGAATAGGATAATCTGCGGACACATGTCCTTAAACACGAACAATCTATATTTACTCCAAATTTTGGGACTTCAGAGGTTTTCTTTGTCCAGAAGAAAAAACTTCACCAAAATATGTCGATCCCTGACCATAGACCATCGATGATTGAAGATTTTCCTTGGTCGATCTTCAACCATTCATCTAACTCATCGATCCATGAACATCGGTCATCGACGATCGAAGATTTTATTTGGTTGATCTTCATCCCCTCACCAAACTTGTCGATTGCCAACCATTGATTGTCGACGATTTTTGTTGGTGAACTTCCACACATAGAATTTTTGACAAAATCACAGGTGAATCTGGGTTGTTGATCTCCCAACCAAGATTCTCTTGACTATTGATTTTCTCCAACTCCCGAAACAACCAAAATGAATAGTAACCGTTGATGTTCCTCATTTTTCAAATCGTTGAATCAATCTCGACCGTCGATTTGGTAATTTCACCAAACTTTGTCCAGCATTATAACATCCATTAAAATTTAAATTTTTTGACCTTCTAAGTCGAGTTTGACTAAGAAAATCCATAGATTGAATGCATTAACTTCTTAGACAATCCTGGAATCATTCAAACTCAGACCCATTCATGAATTTGGGGTATTTCACTCAAACGATTCCACCTTTCCCCCAAAATTCGCACAGATATATATATTAAATTTGTGATAGTGAATCTTCCCGATTCGCACTTGTTCTAGCCCGTAACAGTCCAGTGTTTGAACTAGAAGATATGATACCAATTTGTAACATACCCAGCCACCCAAGCTGGGAAACACCACTATAATTATTCTTTGTTACCAAACTGTAACATACCCAACCTCCCATAGGACAAGCATGCCACACCAAGAACGCACCTCTTGGCTGATTTTGAATCTCTGATAATAATTAATTAATAAAGAAGCATGGAATACATACACTCAATGATCAATATTCATACCACAACATAAAAGACATGAACAATATACCATGAACAACATTAACAAGAAATCATGCATATTATAGGTACAAATCTCAGGTATAATAATTTGATACGTAGCTGAAATAAATTCATAAGAAAAGGAAACCATAATAGAGAGAACTTATCTTTTATAAAAGAAGACACCAACTTGTTGTAGACCAAGGATTTTCCACCCAACCATAGACACCGTTGTTCCAAGTCTCAACAACAATTTCACCCCCAATCCAGGGCTATGAATCCACAAGGACAGTTCTAGAGTATTACTTGGCTTCCCAAACCAGTCAACACTCAAGCTCTCACAAGCTTCTCCAACACTCACATCAATCCAAGTACCCGTCTCTCTTCTACCCAACGTGCACCACCCAAGAGAATGAACCTCCACCATTCTCTGCCATGCAGTCCCTCAGGTAGTCCCTCTCCTTCTAGGGCTCCAGTGCAGTTGGTCTAGAATCTCCATGCTGGGACTCTCAGGACTCACAGATGTGATCAAAGCTAAACACAGACCAAGCATATTAAACATGCAGGCCTCCAATCATGGCTGGATTACACCAAAAATATCTACAACCAACAACCATGGTTGTTCTT
The DNA here is from genome assembly GCA_009831015.1 of Picea engelmannii. Lineage (NCBI taxonomy): Eukaryota > Viridiplantae > Streptophyta > Pinopsida > Pinales > Pinaceae > Picea > Picea engelmannii. Next base: position 11,985 of record ML779214.1, read on the forward strand.
CAACAATTTGTCTTCCTTTCCCAAGCCAAGAAACAAAAATGAGGAAATATGAGTGAGTGAAGGAATGAATGGAGTGCATACTCCATGAGAGAGGATGAACAGTGAAAAAACTGGGTGAATGAACACATGAGGCGACCAACAACAACACTAGAATGGGGAAGGGAATGAGAGTGAGCGAATGACCAAAAAAAATGAGAGAATTAGCCAATTGGGGAACCCCTTCCATAGACCAGGGACAAGTTTTTTTAATTCGTGGGGATCAAGAACCTCTTGGCCTTCGCCGCAAGAGCTCATGTAACTGTTTTCCCCCCCATTACACAAAATGGGTAATATGAAATAAATAAGCACGTAGCCCCTCAAGCCCCCTCTCTTGTGGAATCATAGCCCTGTATAACTCTATTCCTTGTCCATATAACATCCATCAATGTATTTATTATTAATAATGATAAAAAAAATTACATTTCTTAGGCACACTGGCCTTTTTATAATTGTTTGGGCACTCTGGCCTCTCATCAATGTAACAATACATTATTTAATATAGGGGCTCAAAACCTGGGTTGTTACACTGGGATTAGGAGGGAGATAATCCCCAATTATATGATCCATTGAAGAATCCATGGATACCATGAATTATATGTCCATTTTCCTCATTGGAAGTAACAACCATGATAAACAACATGTGTTCAACTTGATTCTAGAAGAAGTCTTCTTTGAAAAGAAGCCTGGAATATTCTTGGTTGTCCATCTACATTTATGTTCCTATGAAAGAAGGTTGGAGCCTTTACGAAAGAAGTGCATGTAATCTATAGAATATTCCATGGACTCCAACACTTAATAAAAACATGAGGAATAACATGAAGATTCCAAGAAAGAAAGAAAGAAGAAGCATATGTATAGAAACCTTAAGGTTTTGAGGTATACCAGAAAGAGACCCTTGTATGGATTCAAGAAAAATTGGTGCAGAGCCTCTCATGTACAACATAAGAGTGATGAAAACTTCCTATGACAGAGGAAGTATATTTAAATGGTTGTTCATAAGTCCGGGATGATGGATTGAAAACCCATAGCAAAATCCCATGATCAAAGATCTGAAGAAGTTGAGAGAATCTGATCCAGTAGACTCATCTCTGTATCGACATTTGATTGGCTCGTTAACATATTTGGAGAATACTTGGCTAGATATTTACCTTGTGGGAAGTTTGAGTTATGATATACAACTGCATGGATTTATTGATTCAGATTGGGCAGGGAGTGCAGATGATAGAAGAAGTGTGACTTGGATATGTTTCAATTTGAGCTTTGCCACGATGTCATGGGCTAGCAAGAAATAGAAGTCTGTTGCACTCAAAACTATAGAAGTAGAGTATATTTCATCTTGTGATGCTTGTACAGAAGTAGTGTGGCTTCGTAAGTTGGTTTTTGGACTGTCTGATCAGGTGTTGAATTCGAGCGTGATATATTGTGATGATCAAAGATACGAAAATATTTCAAAGAACCTGGTGTCCTATGAAAGTCGAAGAACATTGAGATCAATAATTATATTCTCTGTGATAAAGTCCAGAGGGGTGAAGTGGTTTTCCAGTATATCTCCACATATGATCAGATAACAGATATTTTGGTAAAGCCTATGTCCAAGATGAAAAGTTTTCATACTTAAGAGACAAGATGGGGATCATGGAGATGACTTCCTTATTGAAATATGAAGTGATTGATACCAGGTTGGGAGGGATCACTGATATATTATTGATTTATGGACAATCATTTTCCAGCTCATAAAATGGTCCAAGTTGGGCAGTTTCTTTCCAGTCCGAAAAGTGGTTCGATATTTTTGACGGAAAATCATTTTTCAATTCGGAAAATGGTCCAGATTGGATACTCATTTTCGTAATGAAAATGGTCTGATAGATTGTTGATGTAACATAGAAAATGATTCCCCTTGTGGCCAGTGTGGGGGAACGGTCTAGGATAGTCATTCTTCTTGGTAGTTACTCTGAGTAGTGGTCAAGTAGAATGGTCCACCTTGTCGGGTAGTCATTCTTTCGAAGTTCACAGTTGTGAGAAGTTTCAAAGAATGGTCTATTTTGGAGGTTGGTGTCGGACATTCATTTCCATAGGAAATGGTTCGAACAATCATTCCCTAGGGAAGACTCATTATCTCAAGGTTGCACTGTTATTAGTGCCAGAGGAATGGCCCAGTTAGGTGAATGGTCCAGGTTAAAAAATCAGGGACATATATTCTCTAGGGCACACTCATTCTCTCCAGGTTGCACTATGATTAGTGCCGGAGGAATGGCCCAGTTAGGTGAATGGTCCAGGCTCATAAATCAGGGACGATTATTCTTCTATGCTTGGGAAGAATAGTCTAGATAGCCCATGTTATTGGATTAATTGGTAAATGCAGACATAAATTGATCTCCCTAGATCCACCTAGATCTAGAACAAAACAAGACATGACATGACTCTTTCCCTAAGCTCTAATCATTGAATTTACTATCAAACAAGAGATGAGCAACATATCGTTTAAATATCGCTTCCTTGTATTTTTGTTGTCCTCACTCCACTCTGGTGCTCTTGTGATATTGGATCTGCAAGGGAGCACAAACCAACCAAAGTGAAAGAAACAATAATATACTCAATGAAAAATTATGCATGTGATCAAGGAATTATACAATAAAACGAGAATGGTTTTATGGGAAAAAAATATGCCATTGCATTATATTAAGTAAAAGTGGAAGATACAACCAAAAGCCTTGATGTTGCAAGGTCCCCTTTCAGTGGCCTTTTTCTCCAACACACACACTTGCTCTAAACTTGCATGAAGAAGATCCACAATGACTCGATGAACCAAAATGAAGCCCTAAAGAATGAACTAAAGTAAAATTCCTCATACAATTCTTAGCCTATTCAACCTTCATTAAACTTATCCTTTTCCATGAGAAATCCCTCTTTATATAGGGTAAAGAGAGATGGTTAAAGAGATTAGGATGATCCCACCAAATCAGAGAAGTGAGTAAGATCCCATCTATTCGGAAGCCACCTCATCTTCTAGAATATCCTCTTCTAGAAATTTCGTGAAGCCCAACCTTTTCTTGTTCTTTTATCATTGTCACATCATAGCTATAGGACAGTTTGCAGTGATGTCACAAACCAGTTTTAGGGAAGATAGCGACAACCAGGCATCGCCGCACCCTGTGTATAGTGCAGCCTATGACGATCTTCTTTAATAGGGTTTTTGAGAAGAGAAAGCCAATCACTTTTCTCATGAAGGAAGGCTCTTTTGGGAACATGAACACATGCTATAAAAGGATCACTGGGGTGACAAAAATAATGTGTAATATAATGCTCCCCAAAGTATGAGGCTGGAACTCGTGACAGCCGAAATACTTTGTAGAATGTGTGTGTGTCAGAAACAAGGAGTGCACTAATCGGGAACCTGCAAACAACCAAGCATCTGCATAATATCATACCATTTATGAGGTAGGCATTCCCATGCTCAGACTACAATTGATGTAAATCACAAATGTCAGTCATGGCCACTGATTATACATTGTGGATCCACGTCATTAAGATTCTGCATAGCCACTAGGAATACACTGTGGATATATGCTCTAGAAAACTCAAATTCGGACATAGCCATGAGACATACAAAGTGGATCTATGTGTCAATACAAATCATAAATACTCCATTGCAACCTAGACCAAAATGATAACATCCAGGGTCTTCAATTTCGTCATCCGTAAGTACGAATCTAGTCATGGGATTACAGGTGCTGAAGTCGAACATGGTAGAAACCACTTGATTACCGGCCTTTGATGAGAACCATTAACAAGTGCGAGGGAAATTTTAAATGTGTTGAACCTGCACAAAATAGATCTAGCTAAACAATAACACACACATTTGCAGAGAGAATTAAAGAAAGAAGAAGGGGAGAAAGAATGAAATAATTCTCATTGACCGTTCTCCACACTCAAAGAGTGAATAATTTATAATAGATATAGGATATTGTTGGCACAGATGGGCAGACCCAGGGTTCAATGCTCAAGAGAACACCAACAAAACCCTAAATATCGGCCCTTTCGGAAACACCTGCGAAGCAGATGAAGTCTCACCCGAGGTAGAGGCAGGGGTGGTTGAAAGACTTAGGACACAGATCTATGATTATACTACTTACAATGCACTTAGCATAAGTCAACCATTAATATCCAACCCTTATTCTACTTTGCAGATAGCACATAGCATCGTAATATTCACTTAGATCTACAGTATCTGATCACTTAGCAACAATAATACATCAGGTCCTGCAGATCAACACTAAGCACTCACACATACATAATATCTAATAATCATATATATCTAAAAATCACAAAGCATAAGTGAATATATCAAAAGCACATAGCATAAGTAGAGATAAACACAATGAATCAAAGCACAGAGTGTTACACACAGATTTATGTGGTTCACCCCCACCCTGGGGCTACATCCACCAACTCTTCTTCTTTATTAGTATATTCAATTGTCAGTTACAACACAGATCACAAAAATCCTTTTTTGCAAAGGACAAAATATCTACGCAGCTCGCTAGATCCTTCTTCCTTACACTTCAGCAAAAAGCCTCTTACAACAACTTGCACTTAACCTTGCAAGCTTTTTGTGATCATGCACAGAGCATTTACAATCCACTCCTGATCACACAGATCTAACTATTAGCACTAAGATGTCTACCATACATCACATAGATGCACCGCTACTTCTATCTAGCCTAAGCATCTATTTATACATTAAAAAAGTGGGCATAAGCGTGGGTAAACCCATGGGTTGACATCCCTTTCCCATTACATTAACCCAAAAACCCTAATAGGGGCCCAAAAGTGGACCAAGATGATTCTCTTGGTGGTCCTTCTTTGACTAGCTGTCGCAGTTCCAAAATAGGTCAAAATGACCTAGGTTATCCCAAAACTTGGTCAAGGGCCAACAAGCCCCCAACACTCACCTATGACTTGTCTCGAGTCACTCTGGTCTACGCAACTCTGCTTCGAAGGCCTCGAGCTTGGCTCGAGCTGCTTTGACCTGCTGCATTGTTGTGGCCTCCTGCTGGGTGAATTCTAGGACCACTGTGTCGTTTACTGGTCATTCCAGGCATTGTTCTGCAGTGATGACAACTTGCTTAAGTTCTGCTCCCTGGATTTCGATCTCAGCAAATAATATGCATTCCTTGTCTTGCACCGGTTGGATGCACTGAGTGACTTCCATCACTTTGCTCTGGATCATGTGTATCTGCTGTTGAGCTGTGCATTATTCATGAGATTGTTTTATTCTATCCACTGCAGATAGAGCCTTTAGTTGTGCCTGTAATGTATCCGCATGATGCTTTGCTTCCTGGAGCTACGACTCCAGTGCCTGTAACTCCAGATTCTTTGTAAGGTTCTTGTAGATTTGGGCACTCTGGTTACTGAGCTTCTTGCACTTTGAGGCAAGATCTTTCAATCGGTCAACCTCCGAGAAGTTGCTTCTCGTTGGTCTCTTATCTCCTGGGGGGTCTCGGGCACAATGCGGAGTTCTAGATCAACAATGCATTGTTGTAGATTATGTATAATGTCTTCAAGATGGGCCACCTTCTTTGGAACTATCTCTTTAGTTGGTACTTTGATAACGGTCACAGAGCAGAGTGCTCTATCGACTAGTTCCTTTACTTCAAGTTTCTCTGCGAGAAACTGTTCCTTGCTTTGCTGTATCTCTGCTTTCTCTTTAACCCACTGTACTTGAAGAGCAAGTTTTTCTCTTTCAGCAGCACTGCGCTGCTCGATAAGTACCCCCTATACCTATGTGAGAGCCTGGGTGGTTCGTGTTGTGTCTTCTTGAGCTTGTCAAAGGCGAGCTTCGACCATGTCAACAATCTGGTGAAGTCGGGTTGGTTCGTCTCCTAGTTCTATAGTCCCTACTGTCAGAGGCATGGTGTGTACTGCGCGGATAAACTGGAGTGCTTGTTGAACTCCTTGGAGTTCGATCTCCTTTGAAGCATCATTTAGTGCTGCAATGATGAAATCAAAGTCATCCAATGTGAGGGTAGTTCGCATCTTGGTTACAGGGGTCCTAGGATTCTTTCGGGAGGATGCTTTTAGAAGTGAGAACTTCCTTTTCTTTGACAAGTCTTCTTCGTCCCTAGGCGGTGGTACTTTGCCTTTCTGTTTTTCAATTTCTGAGCCTTCTATCTCTTCGACATCACCTCCTTCGTCTGGTGTGATAGAGGCAGTCCTTACAAATGCACTGTCTACTTCATGAACCTCTTCAGGCTTCTTCGTTTTGCTTGGTCCCGGTGTGTCCAGTACAGTTTCTAGGCTATCAACATCGGACAGCTCTACGGGGTTCACTGGAATGAGAAGGTCTGCTAACCAATCCTTGGTGATCTCTTCAAGGTCTTCTTCAGTCAACTTGTAATAAGACTGCAATTTTTGCTTATGTTCATCAGCTCACGCTACTATATACATGAAGTGGAGATCCGTGTTGAACTTCATTAAGGGTCTGAATTTGTGGAGTGTATTTGGGGTAATGCGAGGTGTAGCTTGGATGGCGGTCTTCAGCTGGTTGTAGTATATGTGGAAGATGACATTCGACTGCCATTGCTTGTTCATATCGATCGAGTACCACAGGGTACTGAACCTCACATCCAAAGGTTCAAATGGCTTGGTCTCTAGGAAAGTGGCACCCTCTGGCATCTCCCATGCTATGAAGGCGATCAATATGAGAAGCCAACTGAAATGGAACTCATACTCTTGGTCTTGTGCTTCCCTGCAATCCAGTTCAAGATGATTCACCAAGTACTTCGCCCAATTCATTTGAAGTCCTTCTGCGCACTTCCCTGCGAGATCGACTATGAATCCAGTTACTTGGGTGGGTCGGTTCTTGCAGACTAGCTTTCCTGTGATCATCTGACAGGCAAGACACACTACACCACTCTGAATAGAGGCTACCTTGTATCCTTGCGTTCCCTTCTCGAAATTGCCATAGGTTTCTTTGATCTTCGCTGCTAGTGCTCTGTCGATGGTCTTTCCAAGCTAGAACTCCTGTGGATCAGGTCCTTGCATGATGAGTCCTGTGATATGATTAATCAAGGTGGGATCCACCATGACACGAAGGTTCAAACACAATTATCCTCTGTGAAAGCAAGATAGAAGTATATTTACGCACACATTCACCTCCTGGTGTCTGCCAAAGTGCGGGATCTTCATGACATTCAACAATGTTGACTGCGCGAGGTTCTGGGTCCAAGACTGTGGGACGATATTCGAGTTATTTCCCTTCATCTTCGTTAGATATGTGTGCGGAGCAAGCATACTGTAGACTTTCATGTCACCGAGGTTGACGTCACTAAAATTCAACGCTGGGAGCTTGTCCTGATCGACATGAATTGTGTGCACCCCTTTTGGTAGGTATGCAGTAACCATAGCATACTCAAATTCTCAAGGCACATTGTCACGGTTGATTTCACCACGCATAGGGGGTAGGTAAACAGGAAAAATGATCGAAATTAGTTTATCGTTCGCCAAATTGTCTCTATGTTTAGTATGCTTCTCATCGACCCGTCGAGACGATCCTTCTCGGGCAGTGGACATAGAAGCTGCTACTCCTCTTGTCGATGATGCTTGGATTCCAGTGGACATTCATCTTTCCGACATGACTCTCTTAGTCATTAAATCAAGGAGGACTTATGTGATGGATTCTTTGACTACGGTGAGTTCGTCGGACATACGCACACAGAATAAATAATCAGGGTCACAATGATCTTGGGCACTACACAAGAATGAGTAACAAGGGCGTGATGATCACTGTAGACACTTTCTAGTCTGCGAGCTTCAATTTATCAGTTGGAAAAAGTGTTCTTCGGGCATGGCACGATGAGATAAATAGGTAATCTTAGCAATGGTTTTCTTGCAACGGGTATGGCGCCTCCGTTAACTCTGTTCTATCTGCTCTGGCACTATCCAACGTTCTGGTGGTGATCCTTTAATGTTTTTCTGTTCGTTTGGGGCGGAAGTCAAATGGGTATATCGGCTTCCAACGGCTATATTGCTTCGCCATGAAGAAGTGACCCATGTCGTTGTTCTGATATCTTGGCGAAGCTCAAATTATGTGAAGTTTATTTCTGCGATGTTCCATCTAGAATCTCCTACAATTTCTCCCTCTTCTTATTTAACTTTCTAGCTTTCTTTCCAGTGAGCTTTGTCTCAGTAGTTATTTTCCCATTCTGATTCCTATTTTCCTTGGATATAGTCACTTTGTTCTGCTGAGGTTCTTTCTTAGGATTCAGTTATAACATCTCTTCTTTATCTATGATAGAAACTTCAGTCTTCTATGATTCCTCTGGCGTTTTGATAACTTCGACGTCTGGGTTCCTAGTGTGATATGGCTTCGATATGTTCTCCTGTTCTTCAATCAACTGTGTGATCCTTCTAGTCATGAAGTATTTTAACTCTTGTCTCTATTGTTCTAAAAGTTTTCCATCTTCCTTCTTTCTAGCTTGATCTCTTTCAATCCAAGCATTTCCAAGTAGCATAGTAAACGGGGCGTTGTCCTCAATGAATTTGATAATCTCAAAATCTTCCTCTGTCGAAGTTCCATTGGCATTCATATATATCTGAGTGAACCTTCCACATAGGTTTACCAATTTTCCTCTAAATAACCCTATTCCTCCTAGAGATGGAGTCATAGCAGGCCTCCCTATAACTTCCCAAGTTTTTTCTGTCATAACATTCACCTGTGTTTCCTCATCCAAAACACAGTCAATGTCGAAGTCTCCTATTCTTACCTCAATGCATTCTTTTTCTTTAAATATCTCTGCTAATCTAACATGTCAGTGGTCATTCATGGTGTCTTTCATCTGTAGTAACATATTCTATGATTCTTTCTGGGTTTCTTCTATTTCTGGATCTGCTTTAGGGTTTTCTTCATGTAGATTCATTTTTTCAAGCTTAGCAATCATTCTAGGGCAATCCAATACTTTGTGATCTAGAGCTTTGCAACAAAGAAAATTGGGTCCTCCACCATAGAACTATTTAGCTAGATGTCTCGGTCTTCTGCACCTGTAATAGAGGGTTAATCCTCTTTTTCTTGTAACTGATCCCCAACCTCTTCTGTACTTCGCACCATGATCATAGGGCTTAATCTGCAATAAATTATTTGTAGGATCCTACATCCATTGTTAGTCCAAACATTCTTTCTATGCATAGGTATAACATATCTATCATTATACTTATCAGATCTATTCATATCAAACTTTCTTTCATCTAACAATGCCCTAGTTTTCAAGTTAGGACATAATCTACCAAGAATACCTAGATCCATGCTTTTAGAAACAAAAATTTCTACTAGTCTTACTTTTACAGAGCACAAAGCTTTCAGATCTAGAACTTTCTTACCTTTATCAGAGCACAAAACTTACATATCTTACCTCTTTCTTGCAAATCTTACCTCTTTTCTTCAGGAGCTTCCACTTTTACTTTTCTTAGATCAAAAAGCATTCAGATCTAGCTTCTTTTCTTCAGTATCAACCTCTTTTATTGCAGATCTGACCTCTTCTCTTCATATCTGACATTTCTTTCTTGGCACAAAGCTTCATAGGTCAAGTAGGATACTGTGCACTAGGGAAACAGATCTACGCACAGAGCTTACTTTGCACAAAGCTTCTTCTTCTCTAGTTCCCAGCAATCACAGTTTCAGGTCTCGTCAACGGAACCATTTGTTGGCACAGATGGGCAGACCCAGAGTTCAATGCTCAAGAGTGCACCGACAAAACCCTAACTACCGACCCTTTTGGAAACACTTGCAAAGCAGATGAAGTCTCACCCGAGGTAGAGGCGGGGGTGGTTGTAATACTCAGGTGTCTACAACCTTAGTTGGGACAAATATATGTGATTATACTACTTACAACACACTTATCATTAGTCAACCATTAATATCCAACTCTTATTCTACTTCGCAGATAGCACAAAGCATCGCAATATTCACTTAGATCTACAGGATCTAAGAACTTAGCAACATTAATACATCAGGTCCTGCAGATCATCACTAAGCACTCACACATACATTAGATCTAATAAACATATATATCTAAGAAGCAGAAATCATAAGTGAATATATCAAAATCACATAGCATAAGTAGAGATAAACACAATGAATCAAATCAGAGAGCGTTACACACATATTTACGTGGTTCACCCCCACCCTGGGGCTACGTCCACCAACTCTTCTTCTTTATTAGTATCTTCAATCGTCAGTTACAACACTAAGCACAAAAACCCTTCTTTGCAAAGGACAGGATATCTGTGTAGCTCGCTAGATCCTTCTTCCTTACACTTCAACAAAAAGCCTCTTACAACAACTTGCACTTAGCCTTGCAAGCTTCTTGTGATCATGCACAGAGCATTTACAATCCACTTCTGATCACACAGATCTAACTATTAGCACTAAGTCGTCTGCCATACATTACATAGATGCACTGGTACTTCTATCTAGCCTAAGCATCTATTTATACATTACAAAAGTGGGCCTAAGCATGGGTAAACCCATGGGCCGACATCCCTTTCCCATTACATTAACCCAAAAACCCTAATAGGGGCCCAAAAGTGGACCAAGATGCTTCGCTTGGCGATCCTTCTTTGACTAGTTGTCACAGTTCCAAAATAGGTCAAAATGACCCAGGTTATCCCAAAACTTGGTGAAAGGCCAACAGATACATGAGTAACTAATGAGCCATAGTGGTGGTCTATATTGATCTGGACAGACACCAGCAGTTGCAGGAGTAAATTGCCACCTAGTCTAGTCTCTTAGGCAGTTACGAGAGTGAACTGCCACCTAGCTGAGTTAAGTAGTCAACTAGTCTTTAGTTAACTGACTGAAAAAAGAGTAGTGAGGAGTTAAATCAGGAAATCAAGGGTAATGCGCCAGTCTAGTGATGATCCCAAGGCAAGTGCGCATTATTTTGTGATGATCCCAATGTTGCATGGTGACAAAACCAATGCAACATCTAAACTCAACTCAACTACTCAAACTGAAGTGTCAATTGAAAGAGAATATTCTCCAGGTGGAATATTCTCCCCTAAAATATAGGAGACTGGATAATGACTAATTATGACTAATAAACAAGGAAAAAATTTAGGAAAAATAAATCCTAGGTGTGTGTGAAGTAACTCCAACACCCCCCTGAACATCACTATGGTGAAAATAAAGAATGGGTCCCGACAACAAGTCCATGTTAGGTACCCAAATACAAAAGATACACTAAAATAAACAAGGAAAGAGGGAAAACCTCATGAGACCCCCCCCACCCCCCCTCAAATTACAATGCATAAAAAAATAAAATGAGAAGGAACAAAAGCAGTTGCTAAGCAACCTTGTCCTTCACTCCAAGAAGAACTTGTAACTATGCAAGTTTGTGCTCGTTGAAGATTTTGTTGAAGATGTAGATGTATGCATGGATATGATGAAGTATATGCACCATTGAGATGTCTACACATATCCATTTTATCTTCTTGTAATGAAGAATATCCAAATAAATTTTGGATGAAACTTTGAAAACCGTGCGGCTGTTTCCGGAAAAATGCTGAAATTTTGTTGATTTTAAAATGATCATAAATTTACTTTACGGACTCTATTTTGGACGATTTGTTTTTTGAAATTGGATATTTTCTCGAGAGGAATTCAAATATCCAATTTGTTTCTGAATTTTTTTCTCAAAAGATATTAGAATTGAGTTTGATGTGCTCAATTCCTTTTTTGTCTCTCGAGATGTATCCATTGCACATGGAAAAGTGTCTACATGTGACCCCTGAGATGCATGCCATATATCTTCCACATGAAATTCAGAAAATAAATCTGAAATGGAGTAGACATCATCTTCAATTATTGGAATACAAATTTCTGCAAATACTTTTGTAGAAGGCTCTTCAAACTGAGATGATTTATCTTCTAGTGGATTTTCTACATTCTCTATCTTGTCAACATTTTGCATGCATTCTTCCTTATTCCCAGATAAAACCTCCAATCTGATCCATAAATCATTTGGAGTGAATTATTGTGAGTCATCATATACTTGATGGAGAATTTCAAGAGAAATAAAATAGAGGATACATCCTATGGCCATATCTTGTCTATTGAGAAAGTCATTTTTCTCATCGACGGAATTAGGCTCTACTTATATTTCCATAGTTATTTGGTACAAGCCTCTGCATATGAGCATAAGAAATTTTTTTGGCTTCCATTCCAAATAGTTATGAGGCGTGAGAAGTTTTTCTGGGGAACAATCCATCTTTTTTTTGTCTTCAATCTTTTGTACTTGCAAATCTTTTTTGGTGTAGATTTTTCTTAGTAGTCCATCGGATTTGATACCATGTAAATGTGTTGAACCTCCACATAATAGATCTAGCTAAACAATAATACACACATTTGCAGAGATAATTGGAGAAATAAGAAGGAGATAAAGAATGAATGAATTATCATTGATCGTTCTCCACACTCAAAGAGTGAATAATTTACAATATATATAGGATACATGAGTAAATAATGAGCCATAGTGGTGGTCTAGAGTGATCTGGACACACACCAGCAGTTACGGGAGTAAACTTCCACCTAGTCTAGTCTCTTAGGCGGTTACGGGAGTGAACTGCCACCTAGCTGAGTTAAGTAGTCAACTGGTCTTTAGTTAACTGACTGAACAAATAGTAGTGAGGAGTTAACTCAGGAAATCAAGGGTAATGCGCCAGTCTGGTGATGATCCCAAGGAAAGTGCGCATTATTTGGTGATGATCCCAATGTTGCATGGTGACAAAACCAATGCAACATCTAAACTCAACTCAACTAGTCAAACTGAAGTGTTAACTGAAAGATAATATTCTCCAGGTGGAATATTCTCCCCTAAAATATAGGAGACTGGATAATGACTAATTATGACTAATAAACAAGGGAAAACATTAAGAAAAATAAATCCTAGGTGTGTGTGAAGTAACTCCAACAGAAATCACCATTGATGTCAATGACTCTGAAGGTACCTTAGTACAATCCAACGAATGTGAATAAATGAGATGAATTCGAACATTCGATGGAATCTCTCAATCAAGGGTCAATGATGTGAACCCACTATCGAAAGCAAAAAAACTTGCCATTGAGGTATGCAGGCTCTAAGGTACTAAATGATTTCTAATTCTTGTTCCCGGATAATGAGTTGAATTCGACAAGAAAAGACTTGTCATAGGAGGGCCTTGATGTATCCCCCATCAATGACATGAAATAAGTAACAGATTTGAGGTAGATCAAAGTATGAAAATGATTCGAAACTAACACAGGGAAGGCCAACATGGTAGGAATTTATAACTGCAAATGGCTGACTCGATAGAGGGCTTGTTTAGGGTTGGAATTGTATTGAACATATGAATGACACGACAATGGTGTTGGCAGCATTGACTCAAGGGAAACGCAAGATATGAACTCGTAGAAGGCCAAATGAGAGACAAATGGATTTCCCAACCTAGATACAATGATAAAGGGGGTCTAATGTTCAAGAGCGACTATTACTGCCACTAACACAAGTTCAAAGACACATTTAATTCCCAAATTCCCCCCCACCATTCCTGGCGAGTACCTCTTTATTTTTACGCAAGCTTGAGGAATGTTTGTTGATGTAAGCTCATCCTTCGGATGAGTCCCTCAGAGTATTTTTAATGAACCCTAAGAAGGAGATGTTCGGTCTCGTATGGGTCTTTCGATGTTTATTTAATGAGTCCAAAGAGAGAAAACTCGGGGGTTTTTCATGTTTAGAGAGTTTGAAAAACACTTAACGAAAACTCCACAAGGTCCTTTTTCATAAATTAATTTGACGAGAACAAAAAAGTGATAATTTACCACTCGCCACATGTTTTCTTCAAATAATTTTACGAGCGTGAAAAGATCAAGATCGCTCGACAATATTTTCATTTTTAGAGATTCTGAAAAGAGCTTAAAGAGAACTCCAGAGGGTTCCTTTTTCGTGTAACCTTCACAAGCCCGAACAAGTGATAAAAGTCTACTTGGTTGTGTTCTCATTGATTTACAAGAATGAGAACGAACACAGATTGAGCTCGAGGTTTTTCCTAAAAAACCCAAAAAGTATCTGTACATGCGACAAATGTAAAAACAAACCAAGAAACGTATTTGTGTTCCATTATTTGCGCTCCTAGATTTCTCATCTGTGAAAAATAAAACACTTGCAATGTTGTTAGGACTTTAGGGTTTAGGTGAAACGCATAAAATAATATAAAATATAAATGGAAAAGTGAAAAAGTTAATAAATATGGGCAAAAACTTATTTTTACCATTCCATTGTTATTCCACCCAAACCTTGTTCCAAAACCCCCAAATTACCTCAAACTTCCATTGTGGATTGCGGGAAGCACAATCGATCATTAGATGAACGGTCTCCGCCGAATAGGTAATCTTCTTGTCGTGTTCACTTTCCATGGATTAATTTTTGTTTTTATTCGTTAAAAGTAGATTTTTTGGGCTGAATTTGTGAAGGTACCTATGTGCGGAGGCTGTTGTAGGTGCCTTAAATCGTTCCCTGCGACGATCTAGGGTCACTGCAAGTGACCCTATGGTTGGCCTATGGCGATTCCGCACTGTGTGGATGCCTTCGCCTGCGGCATGCGCAACTCAAAAAATTCTTAAGAGATGTTTAGCCAATAAAAATATCTAGGGAGGAAAATAAAGATAATAATCTCTCCTTGTGGTTTCAATGTAGGTTTTTGATGGTCATAATGTTGGAATGGAGGGAGAGAGAGCATGAGGACGAGGATTAATTTGTCGGGAATGACCCGAGAATGGTTAATGCCCTTCGGTAGTGTGGGCTGCTAAAACTTTTCAAGATCCAAGGCATGAGGGCCCAATTGCGGTTACTCGAATATTTAGTCCACATGTGGGATGTGGACCAACATGTATTCCGTGTGGGAGCCCACATACTCAATCTAGATATCGAGGATATATATTTTTTGACAGGGCTGTCTCACCGTGGATCCCATGTGACATTGAAAAGCAATAGGGGTGGTGGTTTGCCGATGAATGAGTACATTCGACAATATTGTGTACCAGAGGCTGAGAGACGTAGAGGCAAGGTCGCTAGTAGGGATGTCTGTGACTTACCCCTATGTACCATCCTTTTCACCATCACAGGCATGGCGGGGAGTGCATCTCCCCATATGTATCTTCATAGCTACTTTCAGTATGTAGTGGAGTGCATGGAGCCCTGAGTCTTTAACTGGTGTGACGAGGTTCTCAAGAGCATGAAGAAACGATTGACCAAGTGTAGGAAAGGTGACCTGAAATAGTTTGGATGCGGGTCGATTTTGGTGTCCTTCCTGGAGAGGGTTCCACACTTGTGCCTATAGGTAGAGTGGGGCATACTGGCCCCACAAGATCCAAGAATGAAGAGGTGGTGTGACCTCATGGCTCGACATGTGACTGGTCCTATAGTCAGGTACAATGACATTTTCTTTGATTGGTTGAGGCCCCAGATGCTTATGGTAGATGATTACACATATGTTGGCTTATACTTCAGAGGTGACCCAGACTTGGTTCTTCCTGACGGTTCTCAATGGGGGAACTTTGGTAAGAAGTACATTTTGTCTTTATAATGTTTTTGTAATTTTTTAAGTATGAAATGTTTTTATGTTCTTAATCCGATACTAATCAAAAATATCTTTGACAATGCAGATGTAGGACCTTATCGACCTCCAGGTTCATTTCCCATTCAGAGGTGAGGGGAGATAATCTAGGTAGCAGGATTAGTCACTGCTGACTACGAGGATATAGAGAAAAACTTGGAGGGGTTGACAATGGATGTCCCAGATACCTCTATTGATGAGATCCTGAGACATTACCAGCACCACACAGTGAGTGTATATGCTTCTATCATTTGACTACACTATAGAGTAGCACGTGCAGTCGTATGTTATCATGAGAAGCATCCTTTATGCTATATGTGTATATGAAGCCATGTGCTTCACATTTTTGACATTTTGGTCTTCGGACAAAAACAATTTTTGTAAAACTTTTATCGTTATATAAATATGAGGCTTCTACCGGCTTACTTGCATTATATACAAAATGTGATTGGATTTATAAATGTCTCAAATGTCTATCTAACATATAATTAGCTAATGTGTCTGTTAATGTATTTAGACATCTAGGAATGTGTTGATATTCAATGTAATCAAAATTATGCTCCAAGAGGCGAATTCGTAAATATACCCTTAACAAAGTAGAACTTTGGATAACAAAGACATTACTCAATTGTAGTACTACTAAATGCGAATCGAGTCATACGACAAGATGACGGATTCCAAGTGAAACAACATTGGTCAATAATTCGATGACTGCACTGTATTCCGCGATATTGTTAGTTGCACAACCAAGGCAAACACCGTGTATACAGATTAATTCGTTCGTAGGTGCGTAGATTGCCCAAACAACGGATGCTAAGTTCTGAGTACTACGACTAGCGCCATCGACGAAGCCAATGCAGGGTAGTGAAGACACCGACATATAGAAACCAAGCACAATGCAAGGTAACCAGTTGGGGATCGAAACCAAACAACGAAAAAGCACACAAAAGTAGCACACAAGAGTATGATACAATAAAATACAAGCACTCATGTAAAAATGACTTAAGCATAGTACTTCTTCATAATCCACTCATGTAAAGCCCATTTTTGGGTTCACTCAAAGGAATTCCATCATAATCCACTAACTCATAAGCTCCCTTCTCCAACACTCATTTGACAATATAAGGGCCTCACCACATAGCCTCAAATTTTGCAGCCCCTAGTAAATCACGATCTTGTGCGTAGAGGAGAACTAGATCACCTTCAGAAAAAACACGTGGCTTGACATGTTTGTCGTATTGGGATTTAACACGTTTTATTTTTATTTTCAATAACTAGGGTGACATCACGATGAGTTTCGTCTAATTGCATCAGGTACAATAGACGTTCCTCTTCAACAGAGGTGTTTGGGAGAATTTCAACGGCTAGTTTCAAATATGGTGTCTCACATTCAATCGGCAAAAAAACTTTGATACCATAAAATAACTAGAAAGGTGTGAACCCGATGGCAGACTTGACCGATGTTCGGTAGACCCATAATGTTGAAAACAACATCGTGTGCCAACTTGTCTTGTGAATTCCTATCATTCGTCGAAGCATAGTAATAAGGAATTTGTGTATCTCTTCAACCTGCCATTGGCCTATGGATAATACGAGGTTTAGTTTTCATGCTGAAGACCCAACTTTTCAGTAAGCTCAGACATCATGAAATTTCGAAAATGACTACCGTGATCAGTAATGATATATTGGGGGACACCAAACTGAGTAATGATGTGATTGAATATGAAAAATGCTGCATTTTCCCGGTGTTATCGAATGTAGGCATCACCTCTACCCATTTAGTGAAATAATCCACAACTACAATGATGTATCCATGCCCCCCGACTGAGTGAGGGCTACATGCCATGAAGTCAATGCCCCATTTTGCGAAGGGACCAACAAAAACTATAGGGTGTAAAGGAGCAGGATAAGATCTTATTTTGTTGTTATAAGTTTCATAAGAATGGCATTTCTGGAAAACCATAATGCAATCCTTGAAAAGTGAGGGCCAAAAATACCCTGCTCGCAAGATCTTTTGGGTAGTGGCATACCCAGACATATGACCGCTACATGCTCCAGAGTGATAGTCATTCAAATCTTTCTCAACCTCATCGTAGGTGAGACATCGTCGGAAAATATGGTCAACACCATAATGATAAAGAGTGTCACCGAGAATGATGTATTGACAGGCTTGATACCGTATACGATGACGGTCCGTACTATAAAGGCCAGGCCAGAAAGTTTGATTCTAGAGATAGATGATAATATCTCCGTACCAAATGTCATTAGAACTGATCAGAAAAAGGGATTTGTTAGGTAACCTCTGCCACATTTTCTGTCTCAATTGAGGGAAGGTCACATATCAATTCGAAAAAAACCAAAGATTTCTTAGAATTACCGTGTTCGAATTCTAAGTTTAATTCCTGGAGAATCACTATCCATTTGGAGTACTTTCCCCCCAACAATTGTCAAGTGAGGATATGTTGCAATCATAAATAATAGTGGTCCTGCATAATAAGATATAATGACGAAAACGTTGGACAACCTGAACAACCGCCAAGGCAAGTTTCTCCACATGTAGGTATTTGGCTTCGGTGGTCGTGAGACTCTGATTCAAATAGTACTTTACATGTTTGTCATTTGAATCATCTTTTTGGACTAAAACCATGGCAATGGTAGAGTCTGAAGTAGTGAGGTAGAGGAAATAGTCTCGACTATAATCCGATGGGAAAAGTAGTGGTGTACGGGTTAAGGTAAGTTTCAAAGCTTCAAATGATTTGTTGGTAGTATCATCCCATACAAACTCGTAACCTTTCTTCAACAGTCGACTAAATCCCTACGTTAACTCGACGGAAATTAGAATGAATCAACGCAAAAAGTTTGCCTTCCCTTGCAAACTTTGAAGCTGGCATAGAATGGAAGGAGGAGGTAGAGTAAGGATAGCCTCAACCTTCAAGGGGTCTACCATAATTCCATGAAGTGACATAATAAAACCCAGAAGTCGGTTGGACTCCACTTAAAAAACACATTTGTGTGGGTTCAAACATATACAATAGTAATGACAACGAAGGAAAATGATTTGGATACGGGACGGGTGATCTTGGCAATGCATGGAATGCATCGATAGATCATCGAGATACGATTGTATGATGTTCTTGATATCATTAAAAGCATAATACATGGCACGCTGAAAAGTCCCACCAACGTTCTTCAAACTGAAAGGCAGTTTTCGGTAGGCAAAGGTAACACAAGGACAAATGAAAGCAGTCTTGTGTTGATCTACGGGAAAAATATTAATCTTAATATAGTCAGAGAAACCGTTCATTAAGGAGAAGATTTCGCTCCAGGCGCAATCGTCGACGATATGGTCAATGAAGGGGGTTGGATAACTGTCCTTAGGACAATTTTTATTGATATCCCTATAATCTACACATACATGGATCGTGCCTTGTTTCTTATTTACCGAAACCAGATTGAATACCCAATAGGTTAAAGCCACATGATAGATAAATCCATCCTTAAGAAGTTTTTCAACTTCAAGCTTGATAGTAGCGGCTTTACGACGGTGGACCGGGTGAAGTCTCTGCCGGAAGGGTTTAGCATCTGGGTAGGTTTTAATTTCATGTACAATGATATTAGGATCAATACCCGACATCTCTTCATAGCTCTAGGCGAAAACATCATGAAATTCTTGAAAAATGGCTTTATAAGTGACGAACTCATCAACACAACATGAGGCTCCGATGTGAACATTTTCGACGATTCTAGGTTTAATGGATATGTCAAGAGGAACGGTGGGTGAAATGTTACTCAGGTTCCCTTCATATAGCACATTGTGTGTTGACTCGGGAACATAGGAAAAGACAACAACAGTCGACGTAGTTGAAATCCATTGGTAACTCTCTATGGTGTCTTGCTCTAGGAAGAGAATGGAACAATGATGTCCATCGTCCCATGGAATGTCTTCCATAGACATGATTGACATGATCATCTTGTCGGTAGGAAAGATCACATGAAACGGATCGGGAGATGAATCATAGAGAGAGGGAGTGGAAGGATTTTTCGATTGAATGGCCTGATAAGTGGATTCAACTGGAATTAAGGAAATTTGTTCGCCATAGCGAAGATAATCACCAAGGTCAGGTACTATCCACAGGTCATGAGATGCGAGGGTTTCGCGAAGAGAGGTGGAAATCATGTTGATTGAGGTGACAAAAAGAGGTGGAATATCGGGTGGGGGATTGGGAATGTACCTATCAAAGTTGAATCTTTTAGAAGAGCCACACCAAAATTCTCGTACCCAGGAGGTGTCTTCGAGATAAAAGGTAAGTTGCTAGTACATGAATCAGAATTAAAAAAGTCTAGTTGGTCAACGATAACGACCTTTCCTTGGTGTGGGAAACGTAACATACATAAAAGGGTAGACACAACTGCACGAATGGAGTCAATCTAGCTATGGCCAAGTAAGAGGCTATAGTCAAGAGGCACATCAAAGACCTCGACCTCGACATTGACCGATTTGCCTTCCAATGTAATAGACAACGAGGGAAGAACACCATAGGGTTTAAAACCAGAACCATTAAATTTCTTAAGTGTATTGTGTGATTCAGTGAGGGGAGGAGAGCGAATGGATTTCCAACAAGTAACAAACATAATGCACATCGAGGCTCCCTCGTCAATAATAGTTCTATAGATATTCTTGTTCTCTACAATAACTTAGATATGAAACACTAATTGAGGAGGTAGCCTTGTAATGTGATCTTCCAGGTCAAAGATTATCAAATTCGTATCTGTGGAATCAATTCCACCAATGGCCTTTAACAATTCCTTCCTTTGAGCGAGACAACTTTGAATCACTTCGAGAGCTAACATCGTGGAGGGTGCTTGCGCAAGATCTTCTACAATAATGTAGTTTTGAGCAGCACATGCATGAGGATTAAAGGCAGACTTCTGAACAATGCCCTTTGGAGGAGGGAGGAGAACTGTATCGAGACCCGGTCATTCGAGATGAAGAGGACCATTGGGAGGTGAAGTTGAGGGAGGTGGTTGAACCAATGAAGGTGGCGAATCGTCAACTTTCTCCTTTGAAGGAGAGTAATCTTTGGCCCAAGTTGCGATTGCAACGTCGTTCTTTTTAGAATCACCAATACACATAAGGACATATGAAGTGGTGGAAGGAGAAGGTTGGTCATGAATGACCAATTGGGCTTATTTTTTAGAAGGGAAAGGTTGTGAAAAAAGGATAGGTGTGGGAGGCTTCCTGATCCCTTGAAGGAATTTAGTGATCTCGACACGTCTTGGAAAATATTTCATGTAGTGATCATCACCACAGATAAGGGAAGGATATCGAGGTTTACACTTATCCTTATCATCATAAGGTTGCGTTTTGGGTTTTTCGGATTGTGGAGTATTATTTTTATCCTCCTTGTTCTTACCCTTTCCTTTTTTGGATCTATTTTTACCGGCAGGGGTAGACTGAACTGAATTAACCTCATAAGTTTTGTCGGTGGAAGGAGTAGGAGTCTGAGCATGTTGAACATTAGAAGCATTAGATTTGGGTTTCGTGTGAGGGGCATGCGTGGATTGAGCATCAACATGGAAGGTGCCAATCACACCATCAACAACATGAGAAGATGTCGGGGTTGTTGAGGTAGGCGTGGTAGAAGGGCGAGGAGAGTTAGGGATTAAGTCGTAAAGTGTGGTCATTTGTGAATAAATGAGATCTGGGTATTGAGCACGACTAATCTCCTGCTCTTCAGTGATACCTCAACCCATGGAAACATCACAGGCGATTTTACTGATGAGTGATTTGGTGAACCACTCAGCCAATAATTGACCAGGAAGGTCGATTTTGATCAAACGTCATCTCCTTCTCCATTCATGAATGTGATCGGAAATATGAGTGGAAAAAGATTGTTTAAAGGAACTCAAAATTCTGATTCCTGTCTCGTAATGAATTGGCAATTGGTAATGCGTGAGGAAAACCATGGCTAGGGTATTAAAGTCGTTAAAGAATCCTCGCAGTAACTCTATGTACCATTTTGCTGCCGAACCCCTGAGAGTTCGTTAGAAGAGTCGTCCATCAATGAGTTGGACCAACACCAAAGGTGAAAGTCCATAACATGATTGTTTAGGTATTCTCTCGGTCGAGCGTTAAACTTGGGAATGTCGGATGGTAATTTGACCAGTATGACGGGCCAATGGGGAGAATGTAAGATAGGATCATTCAAGATCCTAGACAAGCCAGATAAATCCAAAGTGGTTAGAAAAGGCAATTGTCTATTCACTTGAGGATACTGGTGACTTTGGGGAGGAAGTCCTATCGGTATGCCAGTAGGACCGTAAGCAGTCAGCATGTAAGTAGAAAGTCTCGACAGATTTGGTTGGGGAGGATTTTGAGGCATGCAGCCTGCAGGGTTGGGTTGATTTGGAATGTTTCCTTGGGAAGGAACATTAGACTGGAATTTTGGACCCCAAGTAGGATTCAGGGAACCTGGATACGGTTGACCGAGATTGGGAGCTACAAAAGAGTTAACTTGAGAATGTTTCCCCCCAAACGGTTGTGGATTTCCTTAGAGAGGAATAATCCAAGGTAGAGGTGTAGTTTTCCCATAAACTGGGTTATGGGTGCCAACTTGGTGTTGCCCTCCGAATTGAGGCTGGGCCCTAGATTGTGGTTGTACGCTAATCTGGGGTTGCCACCCGACATAAGGTTGTGCCTCAAATTGAGGTCCCCCCCCAACTTATGGTTGTGCCCCAGTCTGAGATTGTCCTCCAAAAGGAATTTGAAAACCATAAGTGATGGATGAACCAATGCCCCCAAGTGGGTTGGAGCCACTAGGGCAGGAATAATTATCCCCTCCAAACAAAGGTGGAAGAGGGACATACGACCCTCTGGAGGGGTTCTGGGCAGGTGTGGAAACAAAACCAACAACATCATTATACCCAGGAGGAATGAAAAGTCTTTTCCCTCCAGACATATTCTGGGTAGGGATGGCAATGGAAGTATTCAAAGTGTGATACCCAGGGGGAAGTGACATGATAGGTCTAGACGGAAGTGGTGTTCCAATGGAAGCATGATTAACCACCACATTCCCGGTAGGAATAGTCGGAGCATGTGGAACCATAGTAGAATGGGCCATCTAGAGAGAAAGGGTCGAGCGAGGACCAACTGACTGTGTGTCTGGAAAGACAATGATATTGCTAGTTATACAAGAAAAATGTTCTAAAGGTACCGTGTAGGTAATAGACGTTTCAGGTAGTTGTGATATTATAGGTGGGTCAGGACTCGCCCCTAAGTTGTCGTAAAGCTCCCGCACAGTGCGAGGTGGGGTTATAAATGCTTCATTAGAAAGAGGGGGGTTCTCTACTCCAAGGCCTGTATGAGGTCCAATCGTTGCTCCATAAGTTTCAACAACAAGTTCTCTTGATGAATTCATCTGGAGAATATGTCTCTCTTATCCAGTATATGGTAACGGAGTTGGAGGAAGTCAGAAAGCCTCTAGATAATCAGAAATAATTTGGAAATATTCTAAAGAGTTGGAACATTCCACTTGTGAGGTTACGTTGTTCTGGACTTCTCTCTGCTCAGGAGAGCCCTCCGGTGAATTAGGAGGCAAAGACAAGTAACCCTCCGGATCTTTCGGGGGTAGTCCTTGCATCCTATGTGAACGACGCGGAGGGTCGATGTTGGTCGAACCAAATATTTTATGGAAAAAATCTATGGCCAACTATGGAAACAAACAACACTCGCTAATAAAATCTAGAAATAGAACCAAGCAAACAAACCTTCTTATTTCAAAGTCACTAGTTGGTGATGAAATCCAACGTCGCAAAGTCAAGACAAGAAGGGGCTAGGATAGAGAGGGTGTAAAAGTTACGTTGACAACCTGCTTAATAGACTTACACCCTGGTGCAAGCTCCCACACATAATAGTGGGTATACCCTCCAAGGAGTTCGAGTGAGTCTAGCCAACTTCAATTCCAGGTACCATGAAGACTTTCCCCTCCACAGTCACCTCGTGTAAGACCTTAAAGAGATAGGCTACTAAGGTCACCAAGTACAACAATGATGCCTGGGGAAACAGTCGACAGTTCGATCCACGTGCAAAGGCAGGGTATCTGGCCTGAAATCAACTCGAAAGGATTCCACTCATAATTGTAGGTATACCTTCAAGTGACCCCCGTAATACATGCAATCTCTACACCAAGACCAAAAAATCAGGGTGATTAACTCTGCTAGTCTTAATGCGACCTCAGGTTTGACCCTTTTGTGAGAAGGGCTTCCTAGGAGAAAATGTTGCAAGGAAATTTGAACACTCCCTATCACAAGATGCTACAGTGTGTTTTATGCTTTGGAGAGTGTGCCTCACAACCTATTCCAAAGTGCTAGCCTAGCTAATGTTGGTGAGAAGAGTTTCTAGAAAATAAAAGTTACAAATAAGTTTTAAAATTATGCAGTGTTTTTAGAGGTTGTTGTTTACTCAAGAGGGAGATGGAAATGAAACCGATGTCATATGAGACCTTGACCCAATAATATGCAAGAATATATGAATGATGCAATTTTTCAGTTCAATGAACTCTAATTATAGTAAGGAGAAGGTATTTCTTTGGAAGCACGAAAGATACAAAATGCAATTTCTTTTTCTTGAATGAACACAATTCCAAACAATCATAAGCTATAAAATTTCCCAATTTGCTCTCTTTTAAAAAAAAATCAAATGCAATTTTTTTGTTATGAGCGATTACTAAAAAGAATAGATGACTTTAATTCTTCCTTTCCAAAACCAAATCAGCGGTATAATGAAGAAAGGAAAACATAATCAAAGAAAATGAATACACTAAACACAATACCCAAATCAAACTTCCAATGAAGACAAAAATGAAGATGACAAGAAAGTGTTTCGCCAAATGCAAACAAAAATATCTTTCAAATCAATAAGCAATCCAGAAAATGTAAAACAATTCAAAAATTTAATCAAATCAAAGACTTTTTATCAATCAAGCACTCAGATCTAGATCCAGAGATTATATTCTTGTTGACAAAAATCAAGAAGCAAAATACTTGCAAAATGACAAAGAAAGACTTTCAATCCCTGAAAACTAATCAACAACAAGTCCTGAACTCAGAAAACAATAAGATATTGGCACCAAAAGTTCATCCTAGGTGATCAAAGAAAAAATGGGTGATAGAAGACAAAAAGGCCCAAACCAACAAATCCTATAGGAAACGTCGCAACTCAACAATAAGGTATAGTGTGGCGAAATAAGGTCACCGCAGGCTAGCTATGGGACAAAATGTGACGATTCTGCACTAATCTAAACAGGTAGGATGCAGATATCAGGGAACATTGCAGGCTGTATATGGGGTACAGTGCGATGATATATGTAAATAAGGAAAAATTGGACTAAGGACAAAGAATCTGAATGAACTTTCAAAACCAGGGAGTCTAGATGGATCACCCACAGACTCAGAGACCGGATTAAAATGAAAGGAGGTAGGCTAGACACAAATGGACATCAAAAAACAAAAAAAAAGTCATATCCCTAGTATGTTCACCAATTTTGTTATTGGATTAATCGGTAAATGCGGACATAAACTGATCTCCCTTAATCCACCTAGATCTAGAACAAAACAAGACAAGACATGATGCTTTCCCTAAGCTCTAATCATTGAATTTACTATCAAACAAGAGATGAACGACATACCATTTAAATATCTATTTCTTGTATCTTTGTTGTCCTCGCTCAACTCTGGTGCTCCTATGATATTGGATCTGCAAGGGAACACAAACCAACCAAAGTGAAAGCAACAATAGTATACTCAATGAAAACTTATGCATGCGATCAAGGAATCATACAATAAAACGAGAATGGATTTATGGGAAAGAAACTTGCCACTGCATTATATTAAGTAAAAGTGGAAGATACAACCAAAATCCTTGATGTTGCAAGGTCCCCTTTCAGTGGCCCTTTGCTCCAACACACACACTTGCTCTAAACTTTCATGAAGAAGATCCATAATGACTTGATGAACCAAAATGAAGCCCTCAAGAATGAACCGAAGTAAAATTTCTCATACAATTCTTAGCCTATTCAACCTTCATTAACCTTAGCCTTTTCCATGAGAAATCCCTCTTTATATAGGGGAAAGAGAGATGGTTAAAGAGATTAGGATGATCCCACCAAATCAGAGAAGCAAGTAAGATCCCATATATTTGGAATCCACCTCATCTTCTAGAAGATACTCTTCTAGAACTTTCGTGAAGCCCGACCTTTTCTTGGTCTTTTAGCATCGACGAAACCTAGCTATAGGACAGACCATGACGACGTTGCAAACCATTTCCAGGGAAGAGGGCGGTGACCAGGCATCGCCACACCCTGTGTATAGTGCAGCCTGTGACGATCTTCTTTAATAGGGTTTTTGAGAAGAGAAAGCCAGTCACTTTTCTCATGAAGGAAGGTTCTTTTGGGAACATGAACACATGCTATAAAAGGATCACTGGGGTGAACAAAATAATGTGTAACATCCCATGGATGATGTTTTACTTTATCAGGGAATATGCTCTTCCATATCTCACATATGTGAGTGGAAGAATGGCCTAGATGACTCAGTTTGTATCATGATATTGTTTATGTAGGTTGATATCGGATGATATGATTGTTGTGGAGAATGTATGTCTCATGATAATATTTGTATGCTACTGTGGTGGATGTGATCCACTGGTAGTGATTGTGTGTCACTGGTTAGTAGCGGTTTGCTACTAGGGGTGGTTGTGTACCACTAGATAGTAGTTGTATACTACTATGAATAGACACAGTTGTGCTCTATTGGATGGTATTATAGCAACAATATGCTACTATCTGAGTTCCATGGAGACTACCACTAGTGTTGGAGTTGATTTCTAGCTAAATGGATAGTCAGTGCATTGCTGGACAGACATTCTCCAGGTGGAGAATGGTCCAGACAAAACAAATTTCCGGTGGACAAGTATTCTCTGTGTGGAGAACGATCTAGGTTGATAGTTTGTTGACATATCATGGACTGGTATTTTCCTAAGGAATAGATTGTGGCCTGATTAGGAAAATGGTTCAGGACCGATATTTTCTAAGGAATATAGGTAGAGATGGATCTCTATGGTACATATGACCCGATTAGAAAATAGTCCTAGACTGACATTCCTGTAGGAATGGTCTCTGTATCCCATGGCGTAGCTTTCAACATATGTTGGGGCAATCATTCTTCTAGTACGTATGTCCGGATTAGAAGAATGGTCCTTTTATCACTCTATGGAGTGAGTGACTTATTCAACCTCATGCATGATTACTCAGATGGAGTATGGATTTGAGAGATGATGTTGTTGATGTTATTAGATGATACTCATAGTGATGATGTTTCTCGTGAGTTGATCTACGTGATTATGAGATAGCATGTGTGTCTATGATGATGTTATCAATTGAATGGTCCATTTGTTCTCAATACCATTGATTTTAATACCTCCCTAGCTAGGAGGGAGTTTTGATATTATGGTATTTGCAGGAGGTATTAACCTCTATGTGTAACCTTTATTGAGACTAGAATATCCCGACAAGAAAGATAAACCCTAAAATGTTGGATAATAACCCTAGAAGACAAGTCGACTCAAGAGAATATTTAATATTGAGTTATTAGCCTCAAGAAAGAGAAGTCAGCCTAGTCAAGTGAGATAGAGCAGTATAAATAGAGGGTGATAGAGCTCATTTGACACTCACTCACTCACAACTGCCTAAGACTAGTGGTGCACAAGTTTGAAGAGGGAGTGTAGCTGCAACTGGGATTTTGTCTTTTGGTTGGACTTGGTCTCTTGGTTATGGTTTGGAATTTCTGCTTGGTTTTTGGTTATTCTTGCTTGGTGTGCTACCCTTTGAGAAAGGTGCGCTAGCCTTGGTTGGCTATTGGTCTTCTACTGGAATTGTTTTTTCTGTCAAGGTTAAGGTGCTCGGGGTGGCCTTTGTGCCTATGGTTGGGTGACAATATTGCTATATTTTCTATGGAAAAATGGGCACATCTCTTTCATTCTAACAATCCAAGTGTGTCGCCTTGTGGATCCCCGATTCTTTTTTTGAAGAATAAATATGGAACCTTAAGGATTTCTATTGATTTTAGACATCTGAATAAGGTCACCATAAAAAACAAATATCCTTCTCCGAGGATTGATGATTTATTTGATCAGTTGAAAGGTGCAAACATCTTTTCCAATATTGACTTGAGATCAAGCTATCATCAAGTGAGGATTAAGGAAGAAGTAATTAACAAGACAACATTCAGAAAAAGATACGGGCATTATGAATTCACGGTAGTGCCATTTGGACTATCAAATGCACCAATAGTTTTTATGTTCCTGATGAATAGAGTGTTCAGGGAGTACTTGGAAAATTTTGTGATTGTGTTCCTAGATGATATACTCGTCTACTCTAAGTCAGAAGAGTAACTTGAGAAACATTTAATAATGATGTTGCAAGTTTTAAGAAAGCATAAAATATATGCTAAGATAAGTAATTGCATCTTTTTATCAAAATAAGATACACTACTTGGGGCATATTATTTCAACAGATAGGATAGCAGTGGATCCTGAGAAGATAGAGGCCATTAAAGGATGGCTAGCACCAAGAAATGTGATAGAGGTAAGATCATTCACGATTCTTGCTAGTTATTACTGAAGATTCATAAAATTATTTTCAAGGATTGCAAGTCCAATCACTTCTTTGCAAAAGAAGAGAGTGAAGTTTGACTGGACTTTCAAGTGTGAAGATAGCTTTCATCAGCTAAAATCTATATTGACAAGTACCAATATTGAATATTGCAGGTCCGGATGAATATTTTGTTGTGTGAATTGATGCATGCAAGGAAGGGCTTGGTGGAATCCTCAGTCAAAAGGATCATGTGGTATGCTATGACTCCAAAAAAATAAAAGATCATGAAATAAATTATGCTACACACGACTTGGAGTTATCAACAATTGTACATGCAGTAAAAATGTGGAAACATTACCTTATGGGGAGGATATTTGAGCTAAGGACAAACCATTGTGGTCAAAATAATTTATTTGGACAACCAACATTAAATGCCAAACAAACTAGATGGTTGGAATTTCTGAGTGAGTATGACTTTGAAATTAAGCATATAAAGGGAAAGGAAAATTAAGTGGTTGATGCACTCAACATGAGAGCTTATGAGAGGCATATTGCATCCATTAGCATGTACAAGAAATATATAAAAGATAAAATTATTGAAGATGCGAATTCAAATCAACAATATGTGAACATAAAAGAAAAATTACAGTAAAGTAATTTCCAATAGAAATAAAATTTTAATGAGATAAAATAAGACAAAATTCTCATATACAAAGGAAAAGTATATGTGTCGAATTCCAATGAGCTGAAAAATGCAGTGTTGAAGGAAATGAATAATGTGTCATATGATGGACACCCAAGATATCAAAAGAAAATTGCAGTTCTAAGAAGCCAGTATTTTTGGCTGGGAATGGAGAAAGAAGTGGCTAATTACATAACTAGATGTCTAGAGTGCCAGAAAGTGAATACTGGAAATAGACATCCAACTAGTCTGCTACAACCATTTCCCATTCCATAATGAAAGTGGGAACTTGTCATGGTTGATTTCATTACTAAGATGCCTAGAACAGTGAAGCAACATGATTCCATCATGGTAGTGGTGGATAAATTAACTAAGGAAACACATTGTATTCCAGTGAATACTACACACAAGGAAACATATATTGCATAGATCTACATGAAATAAGTTGTTCGACTACATGGGGTTCCTAAGGCAATAGTTTCAGACATAGATCCAAAGTTTAATTCGAATTTTTGGAAAGTCTTGTTCAAAGAATTTGGGACAAATCTAAATCTTAGTACAATGTATCACCCAAAGTCAGATGGGTGTAGAAAGAGGACCAATGAAATCATTGAGGACATGCTTAGAATGTATGTGATGGACCAACCATCAAAGTGGGAAGATTATATTCATTTGGTTGAATTTTCCTACAATAATGGGTATCAGGCCTCATTGAAAATGATTCCATTTGAAGCATTGTATGGAAAAGAGTGTAACACACTAATGATTTGGGATAATCCATCTAATAGAGAAGTTGTTGGGCCATATTTGTTAAAGGAAATGAAAGAGTTGATGATAAGGATCAAGCATAATTTAAAATTTGCCCAAGATAGGTTGAAAAGATACACATACAAGAATATAGTGTTTATATATTTTAAAGTAGGAGAACATATGTTCTTAAAAGTGAAGGAGAAAAGAAGTTTGCTAAGATTAGAAAGTTGCCCAAAATTGGCGGCGAGATATTGTGAACCTTTTGAAATATTAGAAAATATAGGGCCAGTTGCATACATGCTAGCATTTCCTGCATCCACGAGAGTGCATAAAGTATTTCATGTGTAGTTATTAAAGAAATATTTCCCTCACCCTAACCACATAATTGATTGGAATGCAATCGAGGTGGAGCACAAAGGGGATTTTCGAGTGGAAATGGTACACATCCTAGACTAGAAAGTCAAAGTGCCTAGAAACAAGGCCATATGGATGGTAAAGGTTCAATGGACCTTCTAGAATCTTGAATATGCTACATGGGAGCATGAAGAAAACATGCGGGAAGAATACCCATAAAGTTTTGACAATTTTGAAGAAGATAGAATGAAAAACTCCATTTTGAGTAGTTAGAGTTCTGGAACCATACCTTAGAGTCCTAGCCAACTGCGTTGGGGGCCCTGATAAAAGAATGGTTTATTCCTTGGGTTATCCCTGATAAATGGATGGTACATCCCTTGGTTTATCCATGATAAATGAATGGTGCATTCATTGGGTCAACAAGTTTAGAGGAATAAGAGAATATGGTTGGAACTGTTGTTGGAGTTGTAAAATTGTTGAATTTATTTTATAAGTATTGTGATGTAAATTTGCATATATGTATATCGACATATTTTGAACCAAGGATGACACAAAATTGTATGGGATGGGGAATGTAACATCCCCACCATAATCCCCAGTTTAATAAATGCCTAATGTAGATATAATATGTGGCTACGACCAAGCAATGTAATATGCGAATTGGATTTCTATGTTTTAATAATAAAAATGTGATGCCAACTTCTAAGGGGGCATGGAAAAATATGGGGGATGAATTAATCCATAGGAGATGGGAGAGTCTATGATAATGGACAAGAGGGGTCCAAGGGGGAATTACCCATGTATATTAATTCAACCCATTTTACTAAAATTGTTATTGGTATATGAACCTTCTAATTTCTGATTGAGTGTTTCCAAAGCCAATCATTGAATACATGTAAGAGGGTGGGTGTGAGTAGTCACATCCCATAGTTATTGGCCACGTGGGGGATGAGTAGAATCAACTTGGGGAAGTGTGTGAATCAAACAAGCAATCCAAAGGAAAGGAAATTCGTATGGGTAGCTACAACAATATTATACATTGAGGTTGGGCGCATGAACAAGAAGTAGAGAGAAAGAAAGAGGTCTTGTAGATGGAAAATCCATGGAGGGAGAATTCTAGAGCATGCTAGAGCGTTTTGGAGCTGAATATTGAAGAGGCAGATTGTTATGCCTGAAGAGTGAACTCTTGTGTGAGTTGCACTGTAACAACAAGTGGTTGTTGTTGTTTGTTGGTAGTTTTCCCTAATAGAAAGTTCCCTTAAGTTCCCAGTTGAGAGATTCCTAGTTACCTATGTGAGAGAGACCCTAAAAAATGAATGGGACCCCTGAGGGACTAAGATCAGTGAAGGGGTACATTCCTTGGGTTAGGCAGGTCAAGAGGAAGAGAGATGGTGGAAAAATTGGGATAACTGTAGGAGAATATCCATGGGTTGTGAGTTTATGAGCTGTGAGTGGATACTGAGAGACCAACATATTTTGTGGATTGCTAACCTTAGCTTGAGGGTGAATTTATTTTGATATTTGGAGAAACATGTCTATGGTTGGGTGGAACGTCCGTCCCAAGCAGTTGGTTGCACAACTATTTACAAAAGATTAATGTTTTATCTTGTTGTTGTGTTATTTTATATGTTTAATTGTTGTGCATGATCTCTATGTATGAGAAAGATTATATGTTGTTGTGTTGAGTTATTGAACTTCATTTCATGTCTATTTTAGCATAATATAGATTCAATTAATTAATGTTATCAGATAGTAGCTAAATCTAGCTGTAATTCATAGTTGAAAGATACAGGAATTTAATTAAGTTGCATAAATTTTTATTTATGAGTAATTCCACACTGTAATGTCCCTCGGTTGGGATGGGGGAACTTACAAGTTCAATCATTTTAAAGGACACACTCTAAGAGGACAACAAATTCAACATATAAAAGACTGTTATCAATCCCATGTGACCATGATATTTGACAATAAAAGGTATGTGGGATCCATATGAAAATTCCGATGAAAGAGTGTCAAATTACCACATTTGGGGAATCTTGTTCCACCTAGACATATTTTACTGAAAAATACATCTTAAGGATTCCTTTTGCATAATATCATAAAAAAATCTTGAGGTATAGGAGGATTATGATCAAATTCCTAGTATATTTTGCAAAAATATATGAATGTCTTGTGATAGAACTAAGACTCAACATGTCAATGAAAACATGTGTCACAAACAATGTTGGGCCTAATATTTACCATGTTTTTAGTTTTTCAAATGTGATAATGTTAATGTTGACACTAGGGTTGATTTCTTGAAATTGCTCGAATAATTCAATTTATCACCATAACTGATCTAAAAATATCAAACGAGTTCTAATACCAACTTGATCTGAAATATCAACAAACTCTGATACCAATTCACATCGAAAATCCTTAGTTGTCAATTAGTTCATAAGTAGATACTAAACATTTGACCAGATTTGGGAAAATGAAGATTGACTTGACTATTTTCAAAATATCATGTGAATGTCTTACTTATCCATAAACTTCATTCACTGATAAATATAACTTGCGAAAATAATGAGTGCCAAAATAGAGAGAAATAGACTGCTCTTATTAATGCACAATTGCCAAATTACAATAAAAGGGATTACAATGCCAAATTTGATGTCACTCTTCAATTATTCCACTGAATTATAGAAAAAGGGGTCATTAACAAATTCCTCACGAAATTCTGAGAAAAATGAGTATAAACTTGACCATATTATGAACTGGTGCTTAAAGACCCCTTTTTGCACACATAACGAGACTATGGGTCTCATACATGACAAATTGGACTAAAAATTTCCATACATAACATTTTTTACACAAAAATAACATCACCATCAAATTTCTCTCTAAATTATGAGAAAAATGAGTATAAACACCCTATACCTTTCTCAAAGAACTCAATGGAACGCAAAACGAAATAAACCCAAAACTAGGGACACCTCTTGCACCCAAATCGAGGAAAATATGAACTTGGAATGATTTTCAATGTATTGGCACGTAAATTCATGTTATCACCATTGATTTCCATGCCCATTATATATGCCTATGTCAGCCTAACTATGGCCCAAAATTGGTGTTATATTCTCAGCCATATTAATTCAACTTTAAATAATTAGTTATGAACTTGTTATAACAAGTTTTTAAACATGACATAGTGGTTAGTGGATTTTGTTTAAGACTAAGGAATATTCTCCAAATTCCATGGGAGATCAACGGTTTAATTCCATTCGATCCCTAACAAATGTTATTCTCCCTTAGCCATTATTGGCTAATCAGAGAGTACCACGTGGTACTCTTTTGATTGACCCACCTGTTTCCCACATCAACACCTTTCCACATCACCTACCACCTATACCTCTACGGATATTCCACTTGGCTACCTTCTGTACCTGCCACCTGGATGCCGTGTTACTATACGGATGCCACATCATCCATATGGATGACACGTGACACTTTTTTATTGGTCCACATGGGCCGCTAAAAATGTTATTTCTGGGTGACACGTGGAAACCTGTCATGCCACCATGTCACCATGATAAAATCAACATGAAATCATATTTTAGTTGTACGGACCTAGGAAGAGATGCCACGTGGTAGTCTGTGGGCCTGCCACATGACACCCCTTTGACTTATGCCCTGGTAGACCAAACTTTGACCATCCATAACTTCTTCATACGAACTCCGTTTGAGGCGATTTTTCTGCTGTTAGAAAGCTATCACTAAGATCTACGCAATGAATTCATTTTCAAGAGAATTTGAGAATATGGATTTTTTTATCATTTTGGATCCTCCTTGATCACTTTTGAGCATTCTGGATCCTCCTGGATCAATAACATGCTTATAGCTCCCACAATGCATGCCTCTATATAAGCATCATCATAGAAATGATTATGATTTGGCATAACACTAGAATTCCTTTCCCAAACTTTTACCACCTTCTCTTTAACACCCTTTAGAAGTCTATCTTGGTAGGGTTTCTTACAAATAACATCCCTATAATTAACTTCATTGTCAATAAGAAGCTTGAACTTAGTATGCATTTACAATGTTATTTTTGATACATAGATTAATTTTGACAATGTTGTCACTATTCGACTTCTTGAAGTTGCTAGTTTGACAATAACAATTGTAATTACCCTTGAGTAGCTCAAATACTAGGTTTTATTAATTTTCCAAATGAATATAATACTTTTGATGGATTTTTCAGTACATTCACACATGCTTTTCCATGTTTAGTACCTTGAAAATACAATAACATTGTTTCCTATTTTAATTTCGAGTGCTTTACAAATTTATGCAAGATTTAAGCCATCTAATAACTAATTTTTTCTCAAATATTTATTTAATAATGTTAAAACATATTCTCTCATTATCCAACTCATTATCCAACTAAGGATCGAGTCCCCAAATTAGTATTTTTGTTTTATATAAATTAATCATGTTCTCTCATAAAAGTTTCCACCCCTTTGTAAATCACTACAAATTCCAATTATTTTAAAAACTTGAAAGGGCACATGTTCTTTCTGCTGCTAAATAGTTTCCATTCCTACATAATCCAATTAATTTTTACATGTGTGTATATAAAACATGTGTTAAATATAAAAATTACTATGTAAATTATAAACTAAAATATAAATAAAGACTATGAACTTATAATATCTATTTGGTGAAATTAATTTTTACATGTGTGTATATAAAACATGTGTTAAATATAAAAATTACTATGTAAATTATAAACTAAAATATAAATAAAGACTATGAACTTATAATATCTATTTGGTGAACATGGTTAAAGTTGTTGATATTTTATACAATTAGATGCCTTGAAGATTCTCCAATTAGATGCATCGAATGAGCCAATGTATTTGGTGAACATGGTTAAAGTTGTTGATATTCTATACAATTAGATTCCTTGAAGATTCTCCAATTAGATGCATCGAATGAGCCAATGTATTAACCTAAAAGTTGACCAATGGGTTGGTATGTTGACTTTCTTACAATGTGTATACCAATATAACATACATTTGATGGTGGGTTTGGTTCTTCATGCATGGCATCATCTACATTTTCTAGTGGGTGTCATTCTTGTCCATGTCATTACCTACATTTTATATTGGGTTTCATTCTTCATGCACAACATTGTCATGTTTTTTTAAATCTATTTTTTTTCTTGTTCTTTAAAAATTTTATTTATTTATTTTTTAACCTTATTTCTCCCTTAATCTTCGTTAAATCATTTACTATCATATCATATTTCTAGTACAATTTTTCTTGTTTCCCATCTCAATTGTTGAAATAATATCCACAGTATATATTTTCTTGGAATTTTAACATAAACCTTGTGAAATATAAAGAATATTTTAGCATAAAACATGCAATTGTATTTTCTTATACTTTTTTTTCTTTATTATAATATATAACATGTTAAGTGTGGTCATTGTTTAACTTATAGTAGATCCGTGTTCAAGTTTTATCCTTTGATTGAGATCTATCCTTCGATCAAGTTCTAATCCTCAATTGAGCATTTAAGATTAACCCAAAAAAGAATTCAATTAAGAATCCATGAAATTATTGTTTAAGTCCTCTATCAAGGTCATGTAATTATTGTTTAAGTCCTCTATCAAGGTCATGTAAACCTTCATTTGGGGTATTTTCCTTGATCAATGGTTTAAAATTTATCAATTATTCCACATTTTTTAAGGATTTTCATGGAGCTATAATTTCTAAGAGGTGAAATCCATTCATGTCTTCCATGTCAAGTGATGGAATTGATGCCAATGGATTTATAATTTTTTCATAATAATGGTTATCATTTGTATTAGAAAATGCTATGACGAAACTAGATAGTTGTGACAAAAAAATGGTAGGCCATCGCCAAATGTGGGGAATATTCCTACCTATAAAAGGTTGGGTTTACACTAACTCCTAAAATTTCTTTTGCAAAATATTTCTTTCATAGACTAGAGTACAAGGATACATATGAACAAACTACAACCATATAAATTTGTAGAAACAATGCATATCTAATAAGTGTCGATGACGATTTATAATCATCATTGGTGCATAGTTGGAGTCTTCCTCTCCTTCTTGAAAATTTTCATACATTCCTCTTCCAGATCTTGGATAGGCATGTATGAGTCTTTGAAATATACTTTGTCTTGATTGGGTGGCTCAAGTAGGGGTTCTTCGATCTTAAATTCTACCTCTATCTCATCTACTCAATCAACCTAGCTCACCTGGGGTTGAAGGTTGAGTTGAGAAGTATCTATCATTTCAAGAGGGTTTGGCATCTTGTCTAAGTAGAAGGGAAGTCCTCATTAGTGACAAGGAGGGAGAGGATTCATATAGAGAACTAGACACCTCATTGGATGAGGTTTTCACTAACTGATTTTACTACAAAACTTGATTGAGTGGAGGTGATCCTTCTTGATTAATTAATGTTCTTCCTTTTCTCCATCCAACCATGTAGATTTGAGTTGGGATAGCCCTTAGGGAATTGAGTGTAGTAGGAAACAATATTTTCTATTTCATATTAGGCCCTACATCGATAAGAGAATTTCTAAGAATAGTCTTTAACTACCAAATTAATTTATGTTGGAAACCCTTTGCTAAAGTCCATATCTACACAAATGTGTTCAATGTTGTGATGTTTTTAATCTTGTCTTCTCACAATGTTTGAAATGAAAATTTCCAATAACATAAAGTGAATCATAACTCTAGAAATGATGAGGAAGATTTTGGAGCCTAACCTAAATAGGAGTCATGGAGAGAAATGAAAAAGAAAGATCAAATGAAAGAGTCTAAGTCTTCTTGCATATACTAGAGTTACCCTAGAACCAAGGACTTGAAATGAGGATCTGATCTCTTTCATGTACTAAATGAAACTCCACAATGAGGAATCCTTTAACAAAAGGTAGAAGAAGACTTCCTCTTTGATTTTCGTCTTTCAAGAACATGTGATCCATTGGTGTAAATCCACTAATTTGGGTTGCATACCACTAAATATACAAATGAGGTGATTGGTACTGTATAATGTTTCTTTCTCAACAGTGTCGTTGAAAATGGAAATAATCAATCTAAAGCCTCTTGAACCACGAGGATCCTTGAGGGTTTGATCCACCATTGGGTATATTTTTTACTGTCTTGGAATGTGACACTTGTGTTACCTGTGCAGGGAGTCACGATAACCACTACAAAATAAGAATTGGATGGGAGAGAAGCCCCCATGACCGATCTAGTAGGAAGGGAAGAGAAATTTGCCACTAAAGGACGGATTTGAATGAGGGATTAGGAGGAGGGAAGAGCATAGCTCATGGAGAGGATTGAGACACCCATTAAGACCTAAATTATAGTTTCAACAATTATCTAGGGTTGAATCCTAGCAATGACAGTCTTAAGCCTATGCACTTGAAGTCTTTCCCAATGACTTGAAAGTGTATCAAAATTATGGTCATAACAATAAATATTGGTGTCTAGTCTAAAGGATGATAATAGGGTGGGATTTGATCCATTTATGGAAACCTCAAGAATTAAATTCCCTAATGAGAATTGAATCTTTGTCACTAGTGAAAAAATTCACATTCATCACTAATAAAATTCCAACCCATTCGGGCAATTCCAATAGATTCATTGTTGAATCCTCCATTCAATGGTATATCATTTTGTCATTTTCATTTTTCATGCTATTTTTAGTATACTTTATTCTAAAACTTGTACACACTTTTTACCCCTATTGTGAATGCAATCAAAGAAAAAATAGTATCTTAAATTATATATGAATTTCAAAATTTTCAAATTCAAAACTATATAAAATTTCTTTTTGATTCGTCAACTCGGGTATTTCATTTAGGAAAGATATCGTCAACTCGAGTATTTCATTTAGGAAAGATATTTAGTAAGTCTTTGAGGCTTACTCTTGCTACACTTACCACTTCCAATTGGCTTTCAACTACGCCTTTCTTTCCTTCCTTGGCCCTGGCTTTGGCCTTGGCCAATATATGCTATATGGATGGGGCTTGGCCATTGACAGATGCCAGGAAAGCTAGGCCTTGTACGTAAACTTGCCTGCTATGCTATTTTTCCTTGGCCCGTAAACATCTCTCAGAAAGAGGAAGGAAGGAGATAAGAGCCTTTCCTTCCATAAGCGGTTCTTAGAAAGCTGGGATAGTAGGATGAAAGATAATACAAATTTTATTTTTTTAATTGTTAAATTATAAATTTTCAAATTCAAAATTATGTATAATTTTAAATTTTCGTTACAAGATTTAATAAAAATTGAAACACACTTTTATAGATTCATCTTTTTAAAACTATAACAAATAATTAAAATGAAAAAGAATTAAAAGTTTCATTTCCTAATCCAAAGCCAAGATTTAATAAAAATTGAAACACACTTTTATAGATTCATCTTTTAAAACTATAACAAATAATTAAAATGGAAAAGAATTAAAAGTTTCATTTCCTAATCCAAAGCCAAGTTAAAGCCAAGTTAAAGAAAGAAAACAATCAATACATAAATTATGTTTTTTTTTATGTCTTTAAACACCACATTTTGAATTTAAATTCTTGCACATATATAATTATATACGTTATAGTTAGTTAAAAAAACACATATAATTATATAAAAAACAATTAATACATAAATTATGTATTTTTTTGTTATGTCTTTAAATACCACATTTTGAATTTAAATTCTTGCACATATATAATTATATACATTATAGTTAGTTAAAAAAATACATATATAGTTGGTTAAGGAAACAACTTTATTAGAAAAAAAATGTTTTTTATTTAATTATATAACCTTTTCCATAAATAAAAATGATAATTTAATTTAAATTTTTATAAAATACATATACATTATATTTAAAAAACCACTATTAAAAAGTATCGTTTTTATCGGCGTTGGTTAGCTTAAGAAATGTTTGTTTTATTGGCTAGCTTATGAAATGTTTTTTTAGTTGTTTAAATCTATTTTTGATTATTTTTGTATAATATGCTGAAAAACTCTAGAAACACTCAGATTATACAAATAATTTCTCAAATCTTCAAATCCAACAATTTATTACCAGATTTTGAACAAAAATCCGCCATCCCTAAAAGAAAGATGCCTTCCTTCGCTATGCTAGCTTAGAACCCGAACTCTGGTGAAAATGCTTGTAAGATTCAATCAACATGTGCTTTTACCATCTTGGCTCTTAACCTCTTAATAATGAAAACCAAAACTTGCATGAGACTCAATGCTTGAGGTGCATTTATTCTTATTTAACCTACCATTAGCTTTAGATCTCGTTCGTGTCTACTAAGCTGTGAGAAACCCCGGAAAGAGTAGGACCATTGATTGCACACGGAAGGGCCGTCGAAGAGGAACCTCCTACATACAATATTTTCCATAAATATAAATTATAATTTAATTTAAATTCTTATTTTTCATCTTCTCACATAATCTTCACATTTTTTTCAAATGCAAATAATTTTTCCAAATTAATGCCATCATTATTACAAAGTGAGGAAGGAAAATTTGGACATTTATTCCAAACATCAGTGAAAGTGAACTTTATCCAACAAATCCATAAAAATCAACACATTTTGAATGATACGATTATTTTATCATGTAATATTAAAAGCCACGACTCTATAAAAATACAACCAAGCACGCAATGGCGTAGGCATGCACGTATCCCCAAATGATAGGCCTACTCAAATATTATTTGATATGGTTAAATAAAACTATGATTGATTTCTTATGCAATACTATAAGCCATTAATGTCAATTTCGCACCAACCATGTAAAAAGAAATTTCATATAAAACGGGATTAGCAAAAGGGTGTAATATATAAATATCATTTAAAATTGGTTTGCGAATTATTACTAACTCCCGAACTTTTGTGACATCGGTTGTTGTAACCAAGTCTTTAAATTAAATGAGACTTACGGAGCCAAGAGGTGAGGGGTTTGGCACCTAAATATTTGTCTTTGATAACACGAGTTGGGCCTCCCCCTTCTGGAAAGGGCTGGTCTCCTCCTCACAAGTGATTCTTCACTGGCTCCGTTGGAATCCTGGAGCGGGCGATGAAATTAAAATTGGCAGAGACAAACTTATTGGCTTTGATGAAAAATCGATTCTCTCCTTACAGCTCAGGTCACACCTGCTTTCCCTCAACCTGTCCTCCCTTGCGCAACTGAAGAAGGAGACCCGAGTCTTCCCCCTACCGGATCAATTGTTACCTAGCAGTGAGCTGGCTCTCCGTGGGCCTTTAGCCCTGGAATTGGATTCATTTACGACAGCCTTAAAATGCTCTGGCCTCTCACTCTCAGACGCTCGAGATGCTCTTACCTGGACCGGGGGCGACGAATCAGGCAAAGTTGTTGCCAAGAATGTATATGCTGCTCTGCTGTCGGAGAGGGAGGTCGTTGCACAACCATCGTGGCTCTGCCGTTTATGGACTTGGTCGCTCCCCCTAAAGCATAAATTATTTTTTTGGCTTTGTGCTAGCGACAAACTCCTTACTTGGGAGATGCTTCGCAGAAAAGGTTGGCAGGGCCCGTGTTTTTGTGTTCTTTGTCGCAGAGCCTCGGAGGACATCCACCACTTGCTAATTCATTGTATTTTTTCTCAAGCTATTTGGAAACGTACTCTGCAGCATTACACCCTTCCCTTCCACTGGACCGACGCCACATTTACTGAGTGTTTCTCCTCCTGGTTTTCTGCCCAAGCTGCGCCACCTTCGCTCGCTATCTTAGTAAGATGGAAAATTTGGATTGAGCGTAACAGGCTCCTTTTCGAGGACGCCTCCCCTTCCCTTCAGGCGGTCTTTTACAGAACGCTGGCCTCCTTTCATTGGCA
Source organism: Picea engelmannii (assembly GCA_009831015.1). Lineage (NCBI taxonomy): Eukaryota > Viridiplantae > Streptophyta > Pinopsida > Pinales > Pinaceae > Picea > Picea engelmannii. The sequence continues at coordinate 52,988 of ML779214.1, forward strand.
GCCGACTACCGTCAAGGCTCTCCCTTTCAAAGCGGTGGATTCTTTCTTGCCTGGAGGTTACTCGGTGGCATGTTTTGACGGAGCGACTCTGTCTTCTGGTTCTTGTTGTGGTGCTGGAGGCACTTTCAAATCTCACCCGGAGCGGACTACTAAGTGGTTTCTAAATTGTGGTAGGAGCTCAAACACCAAAGCCGAGCTCTTGGGCTTATGGGCTACACTTATGATTGCTTCCTGTTGGTCCCTAAATCACCTACATGTCATAGGAGACTCGAAAGTAATCATTGACTGGATCAACCGTAAGTGTAGTCTTCAATCCATCCACGTGGACGGTTGGAAACAAAAAACGCAACAACTGGCTCTCTCCTTCACCGATATCACCTTCCGTCATCTTCCCAGATCTTTCAACTCAGAGGCAGATGCACTTTCTAAGCGAGCTCTAAAACAAGTGGTCGACAGACTTTCAATCTTTCACTGTGACAGAGGACAGGAGAGTCCGACTTCCTCCTTCAATCTCTTCGAGCTCTAATGTCTAATTCGCCTTACTTGAGATAAGCTCAGGGAGCTTTGGTTACTGTTTTGTTTCTGCCTGTTCGTGTGGTGACGGAGGCAGTCTTCCACTGATGAGGTGACAGTTCTGCTATTGGTTCACTGACTGATCATGTGGCGAGTCGAGTGCTATTGTTCCGTGATAACTGTGTTTTGTTTATTGACTGGTAATCGCCCTCCCTTTGTTCCCTGGCAGCTTAGCATTTTCTTGTAAGATCTTGTCCGATCTGGTTTTAGAACGGATCCGGCATTGGTTTGATTTCAGTGAATTGTAAATGAATTTATATCAATTATAAATTTGAGATAATTCCTCTTGGGAAAAAAACCAAGTCTTTAAATTATATAAAATACAAAATGACATAGTAAATATGAATCGATGTTATATATATAAAAAGAGAGATATGAAATATGAGTTTGGAATGAATATATACAATATGGAATTTTTTTAAAGAAGTTATAAGTTTAAATTCAGAGGGGTAGGGTATGGAGTATGTATATTTCAGTAAATTTTGGTAGTCAACTCTCACGTAGAGAGAGTTTTTTGTCTTGCAAACAAGGGAGTCACATATACCAATTTGGTGTTTGGTTTGGTTGTGACCTTAAAATTAAAGTATATATACAATAGACTTTAGTAGTCAAATCCCTAAGGAAAGGAGATTCTTGTCTCACAAACAAGAAGGTCTCATACACCAATTTGATATCTGACTTAACCATGACCTTAAAATTATTATTATAGTAAACCTTACAACATAAAAAAAAAAAAACATAGATAATAACTTCTAACTTTAAAATATTTTAACATTTTACCATAGATTAAGATTAAGACCAATTAAAACAATTAAAAATTATAGTATAACCATGTTATGATATCACTAATCCAAACTATTTAGTATAATTAAAGAAAACCTATGTAGAACGCTTCAATGCAAGCTTTATTGAAGAGGTACACGAATGTGATAAATGAGTTGGACATGTAATAATGGGGAGGGTGTGGGATATTATAATGGTTTTGCTCATATTCGAACTCCATAGTAGTGGGTATTTTGGAGAACACCCTCTATAGTGTTTTGAATAATCACTTTTTTTAAGTTTATAGTACATTATAATATACGCCCTATTTGATTATAATAATTATAATTTAAATTTTTTCTTGTTTATTTTATTATGTTGATTAAGATTTTATCAATTTAAAACAAATTGCATTGGAATTTGACTCATATGTTTTTTATTACTTGTAAATTTGATTATATTATTTAAAACAAATTGCATTGGAATTTGACTCATATGTTTTTTATTACTTGTAAATTTGATTATATTTTCAAAGTCTTGTTCATATTTATTTTATATATTAAGTAAATATATTTTTTTAAACATGGAAATACTTAGCAAGGGATGAGGTGTTTTCAAGTTTATTGGAGTGGATCTCTATTTTAGGGGGCGTCTATCCTTCTAGCCTTATCACAATTGGTCAACCTATCCACTTTGAGAGAATTGTATCCCGATGAGGAGGATAATAAACATGTTGTTCAACCACCCAAGCTATAAACTTGAGACATGTACTAAGTAAATATATTATTGTATAAGTTTTAAAAGAAGAAAGATAACTATTAAAATCAATATTTCAATCATCCTAATTCAACATATTCTTGACTTTTGATTCGAACAATTTCTAATATAAAATATTCCAAAATTTTCAAATAACGTTCAACTTTTTGAGGACTTTTTCTTTTCAATAACTCACAACACAATTACACGATTTCCTTTCAATAACACACAATCTCTTAGCAATCCTATCTCAACTAATTCTCCAATGGAGGTAAGAAGACTCCTTTTCCCTAGCATTTATGATCATGTTACAACCCTAAAATTCCCTTATAATAATTAATTCTCACCCCATCAAGAACCAAGTCGTTTAGACATAATCAAAAGTTATCTTTCACTTGTATGACCTTTAAGCATTGATTATAATCATGTGTTTGAGTTTCAAACCTAGGAGAGTGTAACACCCCTGTTTCCCCAAGCTTGTAATTAATCATTAATTATGATTACCATGCTATTGCATGTGTACAATGTAAATGTATTATTGTTTAGATTGCCAACAACTAACTGTGGGGGTGAAACCTTAAAGTACTGGCCATGATATCACTAGAGGAAAATAGTGAGGAAACTATGGAGAGGGTTCATTATGTCAAAATGACCCAAATTTCTCGTTGTTGAAATAATAAGCCTCATCTTGATCCCAAGGAGAAATTGGTTAATAAGAAAATGATTGGTGGTTGAACAATCAACTACCCCAATGAATAGAAGCATGGAGGGTCTGGTTGGGGAGACAAAAAAGTGTCATCCCGAAGTACTATAGAGGGCATTTTTTCCTACAAGCCCAGACTTACCCGAGCTTCCTTCTGAAAGAAGGAACAAGATAGGTCCAAAACCTTCCCGAGGAGGAGAAAGGTGTGCAATAATACACATGAAGGTAGATAAGAAGGAGACACACTGGGAGGGGAATGTGCGACCCAGGTATGTAGAAGAAAAGAGGAAGAGCGTGTGAGGCTCTCCAGCTGAGAAGAATAACTAGAATCTTGATAAGATTTTCTGGTTACTGGAGAGAACAAGAGAAAGGATCTCTGAGAATTTGCAGAAAACATGACCTGAGCAGAAGATCGCGAGCTTGATGCTGAGGGAACATTTGATAAACCTCACAAAGGCCATGATAGAGAGAGAGAGTCTTTGAGGAATTACAATATTTGTTGTGATAGAGAGGGAGTCTATGAGGAATTGCAAGAGTTGTTGTGACAGAGAGATTCTCTAAGAAACTGCAAAAGTTTCCCAGTGATATCATGGCTTGGAACGGGGGTGGCCAGAGTGCTAAGAATGAATTCCTCTAAGCCTATGGTTGGGTGGAAAGGCAAACACCGATAGTAGGTTGGTCAACGATCGACTATAATAGATAAGTGTTTCATTTGCCCTGTGCACTTGGATTGAAATGCATGATTTGAATGTATGTAATTGTGATTAATTGTGCTTCGTGTGAAATTAATGGTTATAATGCTTACTGCTCTTCTGTAAGACGTTGCATTTGAATGGGTGTAAGGTGATAAGCTTGGCCTCTAGGCTAGTTCGAAAATACCTCCCCTTGTTTTGGAACTTAAGTTCTGTGAATTGGAGGGCACTCCCTTCAAAACAATTTTCCAAGAAACCATGAGCTCATGCCCACGACCTTAATCCAAATATTGGCTAAGATTTAAAGAGTGTAGCCTCTGGTGCTTGGCAAAGTTCCATAGGACCAGGCCCATGGAACCCTTTGCTACACTAAAAAAGGAGCTAAGCTCTTTGAGACTCTGGGAGTTTGAAACTCCGGGGCGAATGAACACTGCAATGTCCAAATGCACCGAAGGTGACCTATCGAACTAGTGACTTGATGGATGACCGATGACTGTCAGTTACTCGTAAACACGGGATTTGTCCTCTTACTAAACCCCAATCATCTTCTCGATCACGAAGTAACGTGATTCGTAGATATGAGGGTATTTGAGATCTCCCTTGACTGATGGATCGATGTTGTGGTAAGTCCCGCATTGACTACTTCGGGGTAAAAGAGGTGTTATAACACCAAAACCCTCAAATGTCGGAGTTGCGAAGTATTGTGGACCATCAAATTACATATCCTTTGGGATCCCTCTCAGTCGTCTAATCGTGGGGACGTGCACATCACATCGAAATCATGTGGGGGTCCACATGTCAATAAATGGTGATGCCATGTGTGGCGGCTTTGGGGAAGAGAAAAGAGATGTCGATGACCTAAGGCATGTGCCACGTATCTTGCCAACATGTTTCAGGTTGATAGGTGTCCCTCTAGGAGTGGCCTAATACTGAGAACAAGGGACCCTTGAGCTAGAGTTATGAGTCGTTGATCTGGGGACTCCATTGAGAACCCTTCTCAACCGTCTGATCCACCAAGGGAAAGATTCACATGTAGCACTTTGGCGAAGTCCTACTCTGGGAGAAAAGGAGTATTAAGAGGGTATAACCACCTATAACCGCCAAATGTCGAACATGAGAAGTAATGTGATCCATTGATCTGAGGGAATTCAAGATCTTCCCTGACCGTTGGATCTATGTCATGGTCAGTCCGGTGTTGACCACTCCGGGTGAAAAGGAATGTTAAGCGGAAGGAACCCTTGAATGTCGAACTCGTGAAGTGACATAGACCGTAGATCTAGGGACGCTTCAGGATATCACATGACCGTTAGATCTAGACCATGGTCAACCTGACGCTGATCACTCCGGGAGAAAAGAGGAAGTTACACGATGGATTCCCTGAACGCCGAAGTTACGAAGTAACAGAGGCCGTAGATATCTGGATCTATGTGGACACACCTCGACCGTGAGATCTAGGGGGCATTGAAAGGTTGTCATTCCAGAGTGACATGGCATGTTGAAGTCACCCAGGGTGACGTGGACCCATGTTCGGCGTGCCACGTGTCACCTTGTTTCGTGATTTTCATAGACCCCACGCTTCCATTAGAACGTGAGACATGTCACCCATTGATGGGGCCACATGTCATCTCTGAATTTCTGTGTGTCATCCCCGCTGACACATACTTTCTTGGCCTAATAGTTGGCGGAGTACTTGAGACCCACCTATCCTTTCCTCTACATTTAATGCACTATCACATGTAAGGGTGGACCCTTCAGGAGTCCATGAATTCGAGACTTCGAGGGTTTGGGGTGTAGTATCTGAGATAAGATGAAAGGGTTGAAGGTCAGAGCCACATGGCAAGATTTCGGGGTCCTTCGAGAGTTTGGGATTTCGGGACTCCATAAGATATGCATGCATAAAGAAAAAGAGGCATTCAACGCTGAAGCACTAAACGTCGAATTCCTGTAACCTGTACGTTAAACGAGGATGAAGTATCGTTCGTGGATTTAACGGTGGATGGATTTCCACCATAGATGTAGGAGCGCTACGAAGATATGAAACTTCGGGGAACCTTGGGATAGTACGAATGAGACGAATCCATGTGGGCACCACATGGCCTTTGACCAATGAGGCTCGCAGAACTTTAGAAGGACATAACTTCCAATCCAGAGCTCAGATTTGAGCATGGAAATAGTGGTTGGAAAGTTCTTGACGAGCAGAAGGTGATGGGGATCTCGAGAAGAGGATTCAAGTTGATGGATGAAAGCAAAATTTTGATGCCCCATCCCTTAAAACGATACTTAAGGGGCTGGGTGTGTTATAGAGAGGGTGCCATTGTTTCTAGTATGGAGGACACTGGAGAAGGGTGCTCCCAGAGGGAGATTACACATTATAAATCTTATTTTTCATGAAGCATACATTTCTTTAAGGGGTTTCTTTTGGATACATAAAGGTAAAATGTGTTATTTATCATATCGAGACATTGTAATAAGTGCAATAATTCACAAAGGGCATATGGTAGAAAATATTTACACATATGGTCTCTTTTCCTTGATATGGACTCACCATTTTTTTTTTATGTTTTTTGTAATTATCTGTTAATTATTATATTATTAATTACGTGTATAACTTTTAAATATAATATCACAACTATGTCCATAATTAAACTCGTAGTTATTCACTAGTTGGATTTTTTCCATGGACTCAAAAATATCTACAACTATTGTTTACATATTTATATTATAGATCACCATATATTAACTCCCTTTGTTTAACTTTTGTTAATATAATCACATTATATTTAGTGTACATAACTTAATATGTTAATTTATAAAGATTAAAACCAGGTTATTATAGACAATCAATGTGTCATACATTTAGGAGAAGGAGTTTTATATAGACTTCAGAACCTCCTCATCACAAGAAATCATGGTTTAAACTATTTATTTGTGAGACATTTTTTTAGGCGAGTTTATCTCTTCTTGATAGTAAGAGTTATTTATAAATAATGTTATTATTTTAACAATCTTATATATAAATAATTCGAGCTCATGTTTGTATCACTTATATTCATAGCTCATTGACCACTAGAATGCTATGTCCCTCTAGGATCATAGGATATATAGTTAAAGTTAGTCAAATTTATCTCAAGGACTATTTTTTTCCATAGCTCAAATAATTACACCGAACAAAGTTTATGTTCTGAACACATTTGTAAATATTCTTCCATAAAAATGATTGAACAATGACATTTGCCATCATTTCAACCATTCATCTTCACATTTCGATCATTCATCTATGTAGTTCATCCTTTCCATCCATTTACTCATTGGATCCCCGTCGTATCTCATGTCTCTCTATATCTCATTTAGAAGTCTACAAGTTTGTTTTCTTACTATATCTCTTTCCATTTTTCTTCTCGTTCACTGTCATTTAAGTAGCCTTTGAATGGCTTAGTTGGTGAGATTCTCGTGAAAGCTTCAACCCATTTCGACTTGTTATATGCAAATAAGGTGCTTGGTAGTAGAAAAAAATAGTAGAGAGCGGCACATTAAGTCATGAATTCCTCTCAATTAAATATATTGAAGATTCTAACCCATGATCTGTGATCCAACTTTCTCACATCAACCACATCTTCTTCATAAATATTCTTCAAATCTAATTCTTGAGTACAAACTTTCAATTTGACATATCTCATTGGATATTACTTTTCCAACATGTGACAAAGTTACAAGCATTATTCCTCCATCTCAGAAAATCAAACCAATCCTTACCAAAACCATTGATTTCTCATTGATAAGGCGAGTAGGGGAAAAATAAACAACACAATTCAATTCTCCTCTTTGTTAGTTCTAAAGCTTTATCTTGTTGTGTAGTCTCAACCTCTTTGCCACTCACTTGCATAGTTCTCATTATTTATTTTCTCTTCTTTGTTATTTCGTTCATCCATTTGATAGAAGTTTCAAGATTAATGCAAGTGATATTGGCTCATATGCATCTAGCTTATTTTCAAATGTATAATAATGTAAAAAAACCAAAGTTCTTGATCTTATTGAATTGGGCTAAAAAAACCAAACACGTGCCTTATTTTCTTTCTAATACCATACCATGCATGTGTAATGCACAAAAATAATAGAACTCAATGAAATAAATAATATTAAAATAGGAAGAGTATCCCATGTGTTAGCACTAGGAGTCACCTTCAAATTGCATGGAAGGCAAGCCCAGTACCCATCAGGTTATGTGTGAAATGTAAGAGTGTTTTAAAGGGTCAAATGGAAAAAAGACTCAAAATGATAATGTTCCAACTCAGAAAACATGGCTAGCATGCACCAACAATCAAGGTCTTGGCTAACTTCAATCAGTAGTTTGGGAATAAGTATGAATAGAGAGAATACTTGAATAAGAGAAATGTAGGGGCTACTGTAAACATCAGGTCTACAAAAGCCTAAGGAGGAAAGTTTCTTAACACAATATCTTCTTGAACTCAGAAACTAAGGAAGCTAAATAAACATCATGATAATATAATGATCAAACATCCACCATAACATCACCACAATCATTCATGTGAATCATTCAAAGCATGAACATTTAGCATTAGAAGCAAACAAGCTGAAAGAGAAGCTAATTTCTATTAGCCAAAATGTCTTAAGTCCAGTACATAGCTAGATCACAGTCATTTCATCAAAATATTATAATCTAAGGGAGCCTTGCTCAACCATCCGAACCTACTAAAGCAATTGATCTATCTATTTATAACAAAAAGGAGGCAATAGTTGGAGGTATGAGCTGGCCTCCTTCCCTTAAAATTCTCTAAACATTTATTTGATTTAACAACTTATTTAACAACCTATGCTATAAAACAGGAAAATGTTGGTGACTAATCCAACCAAAGTTCAAACTAATTTGATCCTCTTTTGCTGCACAACTCCTGTTTTGACATGTGTCTTTTAGGAGCATGTTGTTGTCCTCATGATGCTAGTTGTTGTTTCTACAATCTTCTCCATCATCAGCTATCCAAAAAGTTGTTAGCTTATCCCTCCTGAATCCCTGATGTCTGTTGGTAGCTTCTTTAGGTAGCAGTCTGAGTAGCGTATTTCACAACTAGGTAAGTAGAAAAGGTAGCGCACTTAGGTAGCGCCATTGTGCTGCGTATGTGTGCCAACCTTTGTTCTCTGTGAAATTGCGCCTTTACGTAGCGCCACTATGTTGCGCCTGTGTGTAGGTTTATTCTCTGTCAGATATTAGGTAGCGCCACTTATGTTGCGTTTGTGTACATGTTTAGGTAGCACTATCAAAAAATGCAGCGCCTCCAATATTGAGCATGTGTAGAGAAAATAGTGGCCTTGCATAATGTCAAACCTCATTATATTTAGGTGACTTGACAATACTGTAAGTAGTGCACTTACCACTGAGGGAGTTAGCACTTCACAAAAGCCCAAAACTCTGATAGTTAAACGCTTAGAAGCCTGTATAGATGGCAAAGGTAATATTTGAAAAGTAGTTTACCCTCTCAAAATGGAAACATCCTAAAAAATGGGGCTCACCTTTCATCAACTACTTTGTTACCTTGACACTTAACCTCACACTCTTTCTGGTAGAAGGAGGATCTTCATTTGGCACAACAGGCTTCTTCTTCTTAACAATAATTGGCTTTTTCAGTGGGGTTGTGCTCTCCTTGACTGCTGATGTCTCTTTCTCAATGGAAGCTTCAACCAATACTTGCAAGTTTCTTTGAGCTACTTCATTTTGAAAATGTTGCAACTCTGCCTTGAATTTCCTGTTCTGAGATTGAAAACCTCTATTCTATCTATAAAGGTTCTGGAGCTGCCTGTGAAGGGGTTGAGCCTTTCGTGTTGAAAACCTTGCCAAGTCAAGGGTATGACTGTAGCCATCCATGAGCTCTTTCATTTTCACCCTGTCAGACATGGCCTTTGTTTTCAACCGAGCCACCTATTTTCTTGCATCTCTAAGTTTCCTAATAAGTCTCTTGAAGGTCTGACTGTCAGGAGGAGCAGTGTTATGCACAGTCTGAATAGGTTTTTTATCAGTCTCCTCTTCCACCTGCATGGGAAGTGCCTTGTCTACCTCATCAGGTTTCTTGGTGGCTTTGATTTTACCCTTCTTCCTTTGCACATGGATTTCTTCTTTTCTTTCCACATGATTTTCAATGCCTTTGCTCTTCTTCCTTTGCACAAGGATTTCTGGTATGGACTTTTCTTCAACAACTTCCCTAGGAACTGATGACCTTGTGAAAGGTCTTTTACCCTTGATTTTGACTGCTGGAGGAGAAGAGGGAAAGAGTAGCTTCTTCCCTTTCTTGGATGTAGCTTTGGTAGAATAAAGAACCTCTTCTAACCCTGGTGGAGGAGGTGGTAAAAAATCTCTTTGTGGGGAAGGAAAAGCTTCCTCCTTAGCTCCTGTGACCTGCTTGCTGACCTCTGAAACTTGAACAGGGGCTCTGCCCTTTATCTTCCTACCGGTCCTTGCTTTAGTAGCACTGGTGGGTGATAAAGGACTTGCCTTCTGTGATTGAGGAGTTGATGCTAGATCCAACTTGAAATGAGAAGTAACAACAAATGCTCCCATGAAATCTCTTTCTTACCCAATTCCTCAGAAAATAACATTCTGATCAATCCAAAGTGGAAAAGGCTAGAATCCACATCCTTAGATTTGGCTTGTATCATGTCTGACATATTACCTATGCTCCTTAACAAGTAATAAAGAATATTCATCTCAACCTTACCAGTAAAATGTAGTAAAATCCTTATATGGTACTGATACAATGTGTTAAATCTCCCTTCACATGTAAAATATCTCTGGATGATCTTCAAAATTCTGTCAAACTGTTCAATCAATTGACTCCTTGGCATACTTTTAGACAAATAATTGGCTTGATGTTCAGGTTTAAAGAGATATTTAACATAGGATGAACTCAAAGCCATGGCTTTGAACCACTTTTCACTTGTAATGGAGATTCTTGTTGCAGCTCAGATAGAGGCTTCAATAACCTCAAAATCCAAATCCCCAACCTTAGTTCTCCTACCATCAAAATGTAATGAAAATTGTCTTGTTACCTCTGGATGGCCTCTTTGCATATTCTGGAAGAAAGAGAGTCATTCCACTCTTTGAAAGACCTCTCTTGCCATGGGATTTTTATCAAAAAGATGCATGTCCACAGGTTCTGTCCTAACCACTTTGCCTCCTTTGTGTGTCTTCCTCGATTGAGGAGTCTCCATGGCTTAGAATGAGAGCTTTTAAAAGGCTTATGGGATAGTAATAACCATAAAGGATTTAAATTGGGCTTCAAATGTACAAGGTTGGCCTTTTGAAACAAACTGGTGCTAGTAATGCTAGTAAGCCAAGCTTGACTATGGGAATTACACCCTTAGACTTGTACAAGTTTTTTGAGAGTGTAGACAGTGAGGGGTAACCTAAAATTGGCCCTTTGCAACTGAGTAAAAACGCTTAATTTCAAGATGAAATGAAGCAGGGGAGGCAGAGAGAGGTTAAGAAATGCCTCTTGGTAGCGTGATGCATATGCAGAGGATAGGCTATTTAGGTGCTTGCAATTTCAATGGCTATAGCAGACATCAATAATCAGACCTAGATATGAGAAATGGAGTTCACGGGTTTGAAAAGAGAGGAGACAAGGCTGTGATGAGAAGATGAATCCCTTACGACTGTACAAACCCAATAAACCAAAACTCGAGCGCTAATCCTTTGTGAAAATTATTGTGCAGAGGAGGCAACACGGGGTACCTGTGAAGTGAACACCTGTTGGAATCTTCACCGAAATATCAGGATGGAGCTACGAACATTTCGGCCCTCGAATCTTCCTCAGCATCAGAATTGGTTGTAATGTTGTCGCCTGATCATAACTTGTGAATTTGCACAACGCATCACTGTTGAGTTTTTCAAAATTATAAACCGTTACTAGGGCTCGTAAATGCAAGATCTTGAAGGCATCTTTAACCAAATTATGGCACTGAAAACAAGGAACATGACATCAATCGTGGCAATCATAACTCGTGGTGGAAGTATGATGAACGAGAAAGATGCTACAGAACTACCTGATGAGTGAGAAACACTCTAGTTTAAAAAAATGATTGGACAGGTAAACAAGGACAACAAGTCACGCCCATGAGTTCATGAGTGGGGAGAATGGTGTGTCACACCAGTCTGGTCATGGGAGGGGAGGGATCGATCCTAATGACAAATCATGAAAGAGTCTAAAACTTAAGTCATGAACTAAAAAAGGGTTTAAGTCGAAAAATCAGTTTGAGAATCAAACTAGAGCTATGACTCAAAACTTTAATCATCTAAGGGGTCCTACCAAACATAAATTTAAAAGGAATAAAACTTAAAAAATATAAAATCTATAAAAACAAACTAAAAAACCCAAGGCAATTTAGTTTGATAACACCCTGCATTGCATTAATAGAGTCCACGTATGGCATTAATAGAGTTCAATTATGACAGGTGGAGCATGAGAAATTATGTGTAGTTTGGAAATAATATAACTTAATTAAAACTAAAAGTGATATTAAAATAAAAAGTTCTTATCATTCATGCATTGATTGATTGAAGTGAAAGAGATTCCGTGGAACATATCGTAGGTGGACTTGATTGATTGAAGTGAAAGAGATTCAATGGAACATATGGTAGGTGGAGTATTAGGGATTATAATGCATAATTTAGTTACATCAATTATATTTTTTTAATGGTGTGAAATATTTTTTTAAGAAGATTTGGAAGTGGAATTGTCTAATATAAATGATGAAAAAGGCACATGAAAAAGTTGTAGGTTTTCCTTCCTTATTACAAGTTATTTTGTGAAGATTAATTTCAATTATTATTATTATTTACTTATTTTGATTATTTGTTTTGTGAAGATTAATTTCAATTATTATTATTATTTACTTATTTTGATTGTTTGACTATTTTATATATTTATATGATTTCAAATTCATATTTTATATATTTATATGATTTCAAATTCATATTTTATATATTTATATGATTTCAAATTCATATTGAAACCTTATTCAAATTCGATGAGCAAAGTGATTTTATAATATTTGGTGAATTAAATTTGAATGAGTGATTTATAGTAATTCAAATTAGATGAGCAAATTGACTTTATAATATCTGATTAATTGAATTTGAATGAATAATTTATAGCATATTTAGGTAGAACAAATTATATTTAGATAAAGTGTAATAATACTTTATCAAGATTTTATTTATTTATAATATTTAAATACTTTTGTAACTTCTGGTGCAATTTTATGTAATTTGTCTATATTAATTTTTTTTTGTCTTTCATAACATAATTACATGAGGGAAAGCTTGTCTCTATTATTGTTTTTTAATTTTTTCATTTAAGTATTAAAGAATTTTTCTTATTATATTAACAAAATAAATTTATTTTAATTTTTATATAACATGGTGAATTCTTCAACTTAGTATTGAAGAAAATAAATGTTGAGACACTTTTATTTGGTATTATTGTTATTTTGATTCATTTATATACTTGTTAAGTTTCATTTCAATTATTATTTTGATTCTTCTATATATTCATTAAATTTTCATCTCAAAATCTATCCATCTTAATGTTTAATAAATTTTAATTCTTTTATTCGGGGTGGAAGCGGGAGGGGTGATCATCTGCCCACGAGGAAATCAAGTGTTATCCTATCATTGGAACCTGGGCGTAGCCACAAATAATCAAGTTGAAGCCTATGCTCTGTACCAAGGGCTCCGTCTTGCCAAAAACAGAAACATACACTCTATTACAGTGATCGGGGACTCCAAGATAATCATAGGATATGCTCGCAATGGATCCCACCCCTCAAATTTGCACTTAAGAGTCATCTTACAAAGAGTTGCGACAATGCTCAAACTCTTCCCCAATATACAATTCTTTCACATCCTCAAAAGAAACAATCAACTGGCAAACGCTCAAGCAAACCAGGCAATTGGTCTCGAGCTAGGCACGTTAGTTGTTAACGAAATTTCTCATAACATGACAATTCCATGACACTAAACGTGCAAAAAAATGCTCCCCAATCCACTCAGCATACAGAATGGGCCACGGTGGTGGTCAGAAATTGGACATCTCGTCCTTACGACCTAAGTGAGCTATCCACCCATCCCACCTCACACCTCACACCTCATCTTTGGGACGCCACCTCTGCCTGTCCCCTCCACACTCCCCCCCCCTTCACTTGTCCCCACCTCCACCTGTCCCCTCCACATGCCCCCCC
>ML779214.1:79518-111080 GCA_009831015.1 Picea engelmannii
TGGAAGGACATTGCTGAGGAGGAGTTTCCAAGTTCTCCCTCATGGATTCATGGTCAGGCTAGGGGGTGAATTGGGCAAGTGACTTTGGCTGCCCTGTTCTACAGTTGGGAGGAACGTGGTTGTTCCCTTTGTCTTCCCGCGGATTGGATTCAGATATGTTGATCTACCCCTCTCTATTTTGAATGACTATGTTTGATTGATGTCATATATCTGTTGAGTGATTATATCTAATCGCAGTAATGTAAACTATTTGAATGATCATATCTATTCGTTGTGAGGAATTATATGTCAAGGAAATCTATATTTATATATATGTGTAATACATCTGCTGGAATGTTCACATTTGACTACTGAAATATATATATATTTGTTGCGGAAGATAAAATATTTTCATGGATATAATCCGTCTGTTGTCGTGAAGTTCGAAAATAGACATCCCAACCCTAGAATTGTCCCTCCTATAAATAAAGTGCTAGACGGAAGCACCTATAATTATGTTATATACATAAATAAGAAAAAGGGGAGATTAACGTCAGTAGGGCAAATCCTTTCTATAGTCAAAGGCCCAGGAAGCCAAACATAGATCCCACGGAACACCGGTATTTAATCACCAAAATCTTATGGAAGTGAGATTATATTTATGATGCACAGATCTAGTACTGTTGGTGTCTAATACACTGATTAAAGGAGACTCTAAATGATTATAATAGAAATTACTTTATATAGAAAAATTGTCGTCCTATTGTACCCTTTTATAAACTATATGCGTATAAGCTCTTAAGTTTAGATTTTTGGAATTCTATTAGGTAAACGGATATTGAATCCTTCTACACCTATTGTTTCATAGAACGAAAGTAATAATACCAGTACAAGGAAAAAATCTTAGAATTTATGAAAATAATGTGAATTTCGGCATTTAGGACTTACTGGTTACATTTATGCGAATTTCCCTTGCTTTTCCAAACCCTGAATCCCGAAATCCCGAAGTGTTGGTCCCACATCCTTTGACCTTTCAGAATTTTGGAGTTGTTTTATGTTGGATGTTTGGCTATGAAAACTGCGAAACCCCGAACCCCGAAATCCCGAAATGCGGGTCTCACCTTTCCTTTTCGCATTTCGGAAGTTTGTTTATATTGATGTTGAACACTGGAACTCGTGAAGTCCCGAACCCCGAAATCCCGAAATGCGGGTCTCACCTTTCCTTTTCGCATTTCAGAAATTTGTTTATATTGATGTTGAACACCGGAACTCGCAAAGTCCCGAACCCCAAAATCCTGAAAAGCGGGTTTTCACCTTTCCTTTTTCGCATTTCGGAAGTTTGTTTATGTCGATGTTTGGACACTGGAACTCTTGAAGTTTCGAACCTCGAAATCCCAAAGTGCGGGACCCACCTTTCCCTTTTTGCATTTCAGAGGTTTGTATATGTTGTTGTTTGGGGCACTTGCACTCGCGAAATCCCGAACTCCGAATTCCCGAAGTACTGATCACCTTTCACAATTTTGGGAGTTGTTGTGTGTTGATGATTGACTTTTGTATTCACGAAATCCTGAACCCCGAAGCCCCAAAGTGCTCGGCATATTTTCGTAATTTCGGGAAATGTTGTGTGTTGATGTTTGGCTTTTGTACTCACGAAACCCCGAAGTGTTGGCCCACAGTCGTTCTGTATTTTGGATTTCGGCAAACAACAGGGTCCTCTGTTTGTTTGGAACTTGTAATCACTGAAAACCCAATTGACCCTTGTTCCTTCACAAAACTGTAGGGACATAGTAGGAATTATTGTTATAAGAACAACTCAAACACTGTAATGAATGGACTGGTAGAAAACGTTGGAGGATCTTCATCCGAGATAGAAGTATAATAATAACAGTTCATTTTACAGGTCACTTTGTACAGGGCATGACAAGTACCTAAATTATTATATGGAGAAGATTTAGGTATATACTTACTTGTAGGTGGAATTAAGTACAGATGTTAATAGAGAGTTAAAGAGAATTTTCTACAGTAAAAATGATAATATTCGCCTTTACATGCGCACATAGCAGACAGTCAAGTTACCTACTTTTCTAGCAGTCATGAAGATCCAGACCTGCAATCACAAGAATAATTAAATGTGCAGAATTGATTACTTTGACAAATTTCTATTTGAAGTAAACTAGACTAGTGTAATATTGTCATTATGGATCGAATTGAATCTTACCTTCTCTTAAATTCTAAGCTTAAACGAAGTTGAATTACGTCATAGATTTTTTTTTTAATGGTAAATTTGAGGTTCATTACATATGGTATTAGAGCAAAAGTTACAACACTGGGCCTGAACAGGGCCACATTAATTGCTTAGTATATATATTCCGATTGATGAAAAAACTAATAAATCTTGTGGATTACAAACATAAAGCTTTTCTGTTTTGTGTTGAATAATGGCAGCTCAAGAAGGTGTAGAAATCAGGATGGAAGAGAATCTGCAGCAAGGACCTCCTAGAGATCCAAGATAGAACAATGATGGAAGCTCACCCATGGAGGTGTTGGAAACAATGAGGAACCTTATTGTTGAACTATAGGTTTTAAGGGCCGACAATGAAAAATTGAAGAAGGCACAACAGGAACAACAAGAGATAAATGAAGTCCTTCTGCGTAGTATAGTAACCAAGAAAATCCCAAAAGATGATAACCATGAGGAAGAGGTCAGCAAGAGGGCCTCCAAGAATTCTGGTGCGAAAACAGAAAAAGGAGACAGTTCGTCTGAAGGGACACCTTCAGCTGAAGACAAAACCATACCAGACAAAAAAAGAAAACAAACAGACCACCTTGAAGGAGAATTTGAAAAGATTAAACCAACTACTTTTGATGGAGAATCTAGGATAGGAGAAGAAGTCGAGGCATGGTTGTTGGACATCAAAAAATACTTCCAAATCTACAACTATTCTAGTAACATGAAGGTCAAAATGGCTATCTACTATGTGAAGGGGAAGGCCAACATTTGGTGGCAGGAGCTGAAATTGGCCAAGGGCCTAAAGGAGAATCAGTTGGAATGGTCTGACTTCAAGAATTATTTCAAGAAACAATACCTTTCTGAAAGCTATTATGAAAGGAAGACGAAAGAATTTTATGAGTTACGACTCAAACAAATGACAATGGAGGACCTTATAAATAAATTTCTGGAACTGCTAAGGTTCGTACCATACATTCGGGAGGATAAGGTAAAAATCCAGCGATTCTTAAGATGTTTACCATAATCCTACAGGGACAGAATTGAGTTTGACAACCCCAAATCCTTGAGTGAGGCATTCAGGAAAGCACGAATGTGCTATGACCAGTATAAACAACGGGTAGAGTTTCCCAAGACCTGGAAGGATAAGAAGAAAGATGGAATAAACTAGCGGAAGAAGGGATACCAGCCAACTCCTTATCGGAATGTAGCAAAAAGTTTCCCAAGGAAGGATTTTCACTCCAATCATCCGAACATGCAAGGTGGTGGTAAACTGGTAAACCTGGGAACGAAGAAGTTTGGGGACAACTCCCACAAGCCATTAAAGTGTTGGGAGTGTGGAGAGACTCATCTAAGGAGGAACTGTCCACATTTAATTACAACAAACAACACTGTTGTCCACAATTTGCAGGAAGCCTCGACAATGGGTGACATGGGAAAAAGTTTGCATTGGATAAATGCAACCATAGATGGTTGACAAGCTGACCACCAGTCCTCGGTGGTATAAATCAAAGGTAAAATCCTTGACACTCGAATTTTTGTTTTAATTGACCCTGGAGCTACATTAAGTTATATTACTCCCGATGTAGTAGAGTTGAATAAACTTAAGAAACAAAAGCACGCAAAATCTTGGCTTGTACAACTAGCAACAAGAACTAAAAGAAAAGTAGTTAACTTTGTTTTTGATCTTGAGTTCAGCTTAGATGGTCAAAAGATAAGGACCAATCTGAACATCCTACCACTAGGATCTTATGATATGATTATCGGGATGGATTGGTTGGAACAACACAAAGCAGTACTCGACTGTTATACAAAGATACTTAGCTATAAAGATAATTTTGGCACTATTAGGACAACCCAAGGCATACCAAAACTTGTGTCAGTCAGACAAGTTTCAACCATGCAATTCAAGAAATGTATTAGAAAGGGATGTCAAGTTTATGACATCCAAGTAACGAATCTATTAGAAAAAGAAGATAAGCCCAAGTTAGAAGACTTTGTTGTCCTACGTGAATTCAGAGACATGTTTGTTGATGAGATACCAAAATAACCTCCTAGGAGAGAAATAGATTTCTCCATAGACTTACTACCCGGATCAGCCCCCATCTAAAAAGCACCCTACCGAATGAGTCTACCAGAACTGACAAAATTAAAAATACAATTACATGAATTGTTGGACAAAGAGTATATCAGACCAAGTGTCTCGCCATGGGGTGCACTAGTCCTCTTTGTGAAAAAGAAAGACGGTACTCTAAGACTATGTATCGATTATAGACAACTAAACAACGTGACCATTAAGAACAAATACCCCTTACCTAGGATAAATGATCTGTTCGATCAAGTTGGTGGGGCCAAGATCTTCTCAAAATTGGATTTACGATCCGGATATCATGAAGTTAGGATAAAGGACCAGGACATAAACAAAACAACTTTTCGAACAAGATACATACACTACGAGTTTGTAGCCATACCTTTCGGACTCGCTAATGCACCAACCACATTTATGTGCTTGATGAGCAACATTTTCAGCCAGTACTTTGACAAGTTCATAGTAGTATTTATTGACGATATTCTGGTCTATTCTAAAATGGAGGAGGAACATCATGAACACTTAAGAATAGTTCTGCAAACACTAAGGAAACACAAACTATACGCAAAATTCGACAAATGTGACTTTTATCAAAAAGAAATACAATATTTAGGAGATGTCATTTCCTCAGAAGGTATTGTCGTAGACTCGGAAAATATAAAAGCCATTATGGAATGGCCAGTACCTAAGGATGTGGCAGATATCCGGTCATTCATGGGAATCACCGGATATTATCGCAAATTTATAGAAGGGTTATCCAAGATAGCCTACCCTATCACGTCATTACAAAAGAAAGGGACCAAGTTTAACTGGTCGCAAAAGTGTCAAGACAGTTTTAACAAGCTAAAAGAATTAWTGACATCAACACCCATTTTGAAGGTAGCAAACCCAGATAAAGACTTCACAGTATGTGTCGATGCAAGTAAAGAGGGACTAGGTGGTGTTCTAACTCAGGAAGGGCACGYGATTTGTTATGAGTCCCAGAAATTAAAAGAACACGAGCGAAATTATGTCACTCATGACTTAGAATTGGCAGCARTAATACATGCCTTAAAAATGTGGYGACACTATATAATGGGCAGAAAATTCTTACTATTGACGGATAATAGCGGAGTGAAATATCTGTTGAACCAACCAGACCTTAATGCAAGRCAAGCAAGGTGGTTAGCCTTCTTGAGMAAATTCGACTTCGAGGTYAGACATATCAAGGGTAAGGAAAATAAAGTAGCAGATGCTTTAAGCCGCAGAATCCATGGGTTATTTGAGATAAATATCAGMAGGGCAGAAAGTGATCTGGAACAAAGAATAAAAACGACRGGTATTAATGAYGGAAATTACACTAAGATGATGGCAGAATTGCAAAACARTATCACAAACTCAGATGAACCAGATATAAGTATCGACAAGAAGGGACTATTAAGATTTAAAAATAGACTTTACATACCAGATTCARCAGAGCTAAAATTAACTATTTTAGACGAAGTGCATAAGAAACCGTATTCTRGCCATCCAAKCTACCAAAAAACAATAACAACACTCATAAAACTATTTTACTAGCCTAATATGAAGTGCGAAACAATAGAGTATTTGGCTAGGTGCCAAGRTTTTCAGCAGGTTAAGGCCGAACACCAGCATCCAGCTGGCCTATTACARCCATTACCAGTACCAGAATGGAAATGGGAGACCATATCGATGGACTTTATAACAGGTTTGCCTAAAACTTAGAAACAKAATGATTMYATCATGGTTGTAATCGATAAACTCAGTAAGTCTGCACACTTTATTCCTGTAAAGTCTACTTTTAAAGCTATTAACATTGYTGAAATATTCAAGAAAKWWWTTTTTAGACTGCATGGTATTCCTAAAATGATGATTTCAGATAGAGACGTAAAATTCACATCCKCTTTTTGGAAGGAATTGTTTGCAGGACTAAATRCTAATTTGAATTTCAGTACGAGTTATCATCCACAAATGGATGGACAGACTGAAAGGACAAACCAAATCATAGAGGATATGATCTGCATGTATGTAAGAACAAAGTCRAACAAGTGGGAAGACTACCTACACTTGGTAGAATTTGCATATAACAATGGGTACCAAAGTTCGGCTAAGTTGAGCCCTTTCGAAATATTGTACGGAAGAAAGTGTACAACTCCAATTAGCTRGGATAACTCGGCTGACAGAATCATGGTTGGACCAGAGATGCTCCAAGAAATGGAGAGCATGGTAAGGAAGGTACAACAGAACTTGAAAGAAGCACAAGATAGACARAAGAGCTATGCAGATCAAAAAAGAAGACACTTGGAATTTCAAGTGGGAGACCATGTTTATTTGAAGGTCAAAGCCCGAAAAAACTAGCTRAAGTTGGGGAACTGTKCCAAGATGGMACCCAGGTTTTGTGGGCCCTTTGAGATACTGGCTCGAATTGGACCTGTAGCATATCATCTTGCACTTCCAGCTAATCTAAGAATTCATAATGTATTTTATGTTTCTTTGTTGAAAAAGTATATTCATGACCCTACTCATATGATTGATTGGAACTTGGTGCAAGTGGAACCCGAAGGCGAGTTCCAGGTGGAACCCCTACACATTTTGGACTGGAGAAAAATAACACTTCGGAATAGAGTCGTTGCTCAGGTAAAGGTGCAATGGAAGCACTTTAGTCCTGAGGAGGCCACTTGGGAATTGGAGGGAGATTTGCGGAAATCTCATCCAATCATGTTCTAGGAAAGGAACGAACACTGAGGACAGTGTTTTACTGAAGGGGGAAAGGATGTGACATCCCCCCAAAATAAAATATTTTTTATTTTTGAAAATAGGCTGGAAATTTATTTCCGTTTTTGGCAAATTCGAATCTAGAATTTTTTTTCCATTTATGGCAATTCTGAATTTCGAAATTAATAATTGTAATTAATTATTCTGACTGTTGGGCAGAGATCTGATCTGACTCAACTAACTAGTTGACTATGACATTTGTATAAAAACAAAACATTTATAGATTAAATGTAGGAGGACAAATGGAACAACCATGTTAAAAATCAGCTGACCATGACTCCATGAGTGGAGAACAAGTTGGAACTGCCTCTAGGCTGATTATTACAAGTGGAAAATCAGATATTTGGCCATTGGCAGCCCCTGAGAATCAGAGATTAAGAAAGCTGCGAAAATCCCCAAAGGAGGGAAAAAGACCTGGGCAAAATTGATAAATAACATATGTGAGGAGGCAGGACGCTGCCAAGTATGCCGGGGAAAATATTTTTGAGCTCTCTTGCTGTTATGAACACTACAGATTGAGTGTGAGGCAAGAGGAGCCTGCTGAAATAGATTTTCCTTGTTGTTATGAGCACTATTGAGTAAGTGTGAGGCAAGAGGATAACTGTTGGAATTGAAGGACATTGCTGAGGAGGAGTTTCCAAGTTCGCCCTCATGGATTCATGGTCAAGCTAGGGGGTGAATCAGGCAAGTGACTTTGGCTTCCCTATTCTACGGTTGGGAGGAACGTGGTTGTTCCCTTTGTCTTCCCACGGATTGGATTCAAATATGTTGATCTACCCTTCTCTATTTTGAATGGCTATGCTTGATTGATGTCATATATCTGTTGAGTGATTATATCTAATCGCAGTAATGTAAACTATTTGAATGATCATATTTGTTCGTTGTGAGGAATTATATGTGAAGGAAATCTTTATTTATATATATTTGTATTACGTTTGCTGGAATGTTCACATCTGACTACTGAAATATATATATTTGTTGTGGAAGATAAAATATTTTTGTGGATATAATCCATCTGTTGTCGCGAAGTTCGAAAATAGACATCCCAACCCTAGAATTGTCCCTCATGTAAGTAAAGTGCTAGAGGGAAGTACCTATAATTATGTTATATACGTAAATAAGAAAAAGGGGAGATTAACGTCAGTAGGGGAAATCCTTTCTATAGTCAAAGACCCAGGAAGCCAAACATAGATCTCACGGAACACCGGTATTTAATCACCAAACTCTTATGGAAGTGAGATTATATTTATGATGCACAGATCTAGTACTGCTGGTGTCTAATACAATGATTAAAGGAGACTCTAAATGATTATAATAGAAATTACTTTATACAGAAAAATTGTCGTCCTATTGTAACCTTTTATAGACTATATGCACATAAACTCTTAAGTTTAGATTTTCAGAATTCTGTTAAGTAAATGGATATTGAATCCTTCTACACCTACTGTTTAACAGAACAAAAGTAATAGTACCAGTACAAGGAAAAAATATTAGAATTTTTGAAAATAATGTGAATTTATGCATTCGGGACTTGCTGGTTACATTTATGCGAAGTTCCCTTGCTTTTCCAAACCCCGAAACCCCGAATCCCAAAATCTTGAAGTGTTGGTCCCACATCCTTTCACCTTTAGGAATTCAGGAGTTGTTGTATGTTGGATGTTTGGCTATGAAAATCGTGAAACCCCGAACCCTGAAATCCCGAAATGCAGGTCTCACCTTTCCTTTTCGCATTTCAGAAGTTTGTTTATATTGATGTCGAACACAAGAACTCGCGAAGTCCCGAACCCTGAAATACTGAAATGCGGGTCTCACCTTTCCTTTTCTCATTTCGGAAGTTTGTTTATATTGATGTTGAACATCGGAACTCACGAAGTCCTGAACCCTGAAATCTCGAAAAGCGGGTTTTCACCTTTCCTTTTTTGCATTTCGGAAGTTTGTTTATGTTGATGTTTGGACACCAGAACTCGCGAAGTTCTGAACCCCAAAATCTCGAAGTGCGGGACCCACCTTTCCTTTTTCGCATTTCGAAGGTTTGTATATGTTGTTGTTTGGGGCACTTGCACTCGCGAAATCCCGAACTCCGAATTCCCAAATTAATGATCACCTTTCGCAATTTTGAGAGTTGTTGTGTGTTGATGATTGACGTTTGTATTCATGAAATCCCGAACCCCGAAGCCCCGAAGTGCTTGGCATCTTTTCGCAATTTCGGGAAATGTTGTGTGTTGATGTCTGGCTTTTGTACTCGCGAAACCCCGAATCCCGAAACCCCGAAGTGTTGGCCCACAGTCGTTCCGTATTTCAGATTTTGGCAAACAATAGGGTCCTTTGTTTGTTCGGCACTTGTAATCACCGAAAATCCGATTGACCTCCGTTCCTTCACAAAACTGTAGGGACATAGTAGGAATTATTGTTATAAGAACAACTAAAATATTGTAATGAATGGACTGGTAGAAAACGTTGGAGGATCTTCATCTAGGATAGAAGTATAATAATAACAGTTCATTTCACAGGTCAATATGTACGGGGCATGACAAGTACCTAAATTATTATATGGAGAAGATATAGGTAAATACTTACTTGTAGGTGGAATTAAGTACAAATGTTAATAGAGAGTTAAAGCAAATTTTCTGAAGTAAAAATGATAATATTCGCCTTTACACGTGCACATAGTAGACAGTCAAGTTACCTACTGTGATAGCAGTCATGAAGATCCAAACTTGCAATCACAAGCATAATTAAATGTGCAAAATTGATTACTTTGACAAATTTGTGTTCGAAGTAAACTAGACTGGTGTAATACTGTCATTATGGATCGAATTGAATCTTACCTTCTCTTAAATTCTAAGCTTAAATGAAGTTGAATTATGTCATAGATTTTTTTTTTTATGGTAAATTTGAGGTTCATTACAGTCACTATGCGGGACAATGCCCCAACAAGAAGAATAAGGAGAAGGAGGAATTGCATAAAACACACTGAAGAACATTGTGTACGATTTTCAGATCTTTATTCATTACAGGTACATAGTTATGATTATTTCAAGTTAGGGTTGTTGACTAATCCAAACTAGTCATGTGAGACTAAATTAAAGTTTGATGAAAATGCTAGTCTCTTGTTGTTAAAGTTAATGAAAGTTTGCAGGTATGTGATCATATACACCAAGTCTATTATAGAGTTAGAAATTAGATTTAGATGATGAAATTGATGAGGGATTTTGGTTGAGGTTGAGGTACAGGTTGGTGCATGGTTGATGCACTTGTTTATGGTACAAGTTGATTACAGGTTGTTTGGTAGAGGTTGGTGCATGGATGATGCACTTGTTTATGGTACAGGTTGATTACAAGTTGAGGTACAGGTTGATGCATGGTTCATGTTATTGGTACAGGTTGTTTGGTGTAGGTTGATTGGTACAGGTTGTTTGGTGCAGGTTGATTGGTACAAGTTTACAACAATATATCTCATAGTGATAGTGTGATAGTGGTTCCATCATTCTACTTATATGTCAGGGTGGTTGGATGGGTCAAGGACAAGTGGTTGTAGTCACCTTCCAGTTGTATCTGGAGAACATAGGGGGTTGTAGCCTCATTCTTGTTGTAGCCAGAGAATTGGGAAGTTGGATCTTCCCTCAGTTTGTAGCCTAAGAAACCAGGGGGTTGGAGCCTCCTTCCAGTTGTAGCTGGAAAACAAAGGAAGTTGGTGCTTCCAATGAATGCAATTCTTCAAGACATATAAGAAAAAGAATTCCGTGGTTTTTTCCTGCTTTGGGTTTCCATGCAAAAACACTGGTGTACTATGTATGTGTATGATTGTTCATTTGTTCATTGTTTATTTACTCTGCAAATATTGGATGATAATGCTACATTGATATAACACTTGCATTATATGGTTAAAAAATATTAGATTGCTCTATTATTGATTCAACCCCCCTCTCAGTAATCCAACAATTGGTATCAAAGCCAGGTTCCTTCAGAAATCAGTTTAACCACTGAAAGGTAGATCATGGAGAGAAACAACATGTATAAAAATGGAATACCACTGTTTGATGGACAAAAGTATGCATTTTGGAGCATAAGGATGAAGACATATATACAGGCACAGGGATTTGAAATTTGGAAATCAATTGTAGATGGATACACAACACCAGTAGTTCTGCCGACAAATGACAAAGCAATGAAACTCGGTCAGAATAATTCCAAAGCCACAAATGCACTTCTGAATAGTCTTGGAGAATCAGTATTCACCAAAGTTGCACATTTCAAATCCACCAAAGAGATTTGGGACAAACTTCAAAATATTTATGAAGGAGATTCAAAAGTCAAAGCAACAAAGCTTCAAACTTACAGAAGTTAGTTCGAACAACTAAATATGAAGGAAGATGATAACATTGAAACTTACTTTTTGCGGGTTGATGAAACAGTAAATGCAATCTTGGGATTGGGAGAAGAAATCAAAGAATATGTAATTGTTAAAAAGGTACTAAGATCTCTTCCTATGAGATTTGACCCTAAGATATCAACACTAGAAGAAAGAGAAGATCTAAACTCAATAAGCATGGATGAACTACATGGAATATTCATAGCATATGAAATGAGAACTGAACAGGAAAATCTAGATATAAAAGAAGCATCGTTCAAAGCATCCAAAAGGTCAAAGCAAAAGGGAAATCAAAAAGAAAAATAACATAGCAGCAACAATGATGTCTCGAAAGATGATGAAGAAGTGGCCAACTTTGTCAGAAGATTGAACAAGGGAACCAATGGAAGGTATATAGGTAAGCTTCCTTTGATTTGTTTTAATTGTGATGGTATTGGTCATTTTGATAACAAATGTCCTCATAAGAAAAAGAGAAACGATGAAGGTTACTCTAATAGAAAACAAACATATAAAGGAAAATGAACCACAAAGAAAGTTTTCAAGAAAATCTTATGCACCAAAAAAGACATCTCATCATCAAATGAAGATGAAGTCAGTGACATTGAGACATAAAGAGTTCTATTCATGGCAGTAGAAGAATCTGATAAAGAAGACTCCAAAGAAGAATATGAAGATTCTGAAGAAGAATATGAAGAGGCAGAAGTTGACTACTAAGAAGAATTGTTGTGTGCCATATAAGTTATCATAAAAGAAAAGAAGAAAAACAAGAAACTACAAGCGGAACTGGAAAAGAAAGAAGACACTCAGGAACTAAAACAAATGATCACAAATTTGAAGGTTCAAATTGAATAAGATAAAATAATTGAAGAAGCACTGAAAGAACAACTAGAAGGAAGAGATAGGATCCTTGGAAATTTGGAAGCAGAGATTGTCACATTAAGAAATTATCTTCAAAAGAAAAATATGTAGAACAACTCAAAAGTTTTGAATGACATTATCAATAATAAAAAAACTCATCATGACAAGTCCGGACTTGGATACAATTAGACAGAAAAGAGATCAAGATCCAAAACAACAGAGCAAGAAACATATCCAAAAAGCTATGCAAAAACAATCAAAGGGGATAGGAAGGTCTACAAAGAAAATTATAGGGACACTCCTCCACCGAGAAGATTCAAATTTCAGAATCAACGACCGACAGAAACATATAGGCCTCAGGAAGAAGAAGGATTCATAAGAGTACCTCCTTTCAAAAGATCTTCAACTCCCAGGTATCAAACTATCTTTTTTGGTTTATGTTATCCATGTAATAATTTTGGACATAAAAATGTGAATTGCAGAGCTAACAACATGAACATAAACAAATTTGAAAGTTATACACAAAAGGGTTATCCAAGAAGGCCTAGTGAAACACAGAGAAAAAGTTACAACAAGTTTGAATCTTTGAGCACTGAAGTGGAATGCTACAAATGTACCAAATTTGGACACATGGCCAAACTTTGCAGAATGACAGTCCCTCCTAGAGAACCACAACAAAACAACAACAATCACAGATAGAAACCTCAGAAAAGGACATGGATAAAAAATAAGAATCAATATAGCAATGAAGAATGCACATTCGATCTACAAGCTAAGCAAAAGAAATGTGGTTGGTATGTTGACAGTGGCTGTTCAAAACACATGACAGATGATAGAGACAGGTTTCTTACATTAATAAAGGAAATATATGGATCAATCTCCTTCGGAAATGATTATTCAACTAAAATCATTGGAAAAAACACAATCATAATTGAAAACAAGAATACCAAGGAAAAAAAAATTCTACTAGTAGAAGATATGAAACATAATCTTCTAAGTGTGAGTCAAATGTGTGACCAAGGTCATAAAGCTAGTTTCGATTCACAAAAGTGCGAGATAAGAAAAGAAGGTTCAGGAAAATTGATTGCAACAACTACAAGAACTTCAAGCAACATATATGTATTAAGTGAAATTGGAAATGAAAAGTGTTGCCTAGGAAAAGAAGATGAAAGTTGGCTCTGGCACAAAATAATGGGTCACATACATTTTGATAACCTTGTCAAATTTAGCAAAAGGGAAGCAATTATAGAAATTCCCCATATCACGAAACCAACCAACACTTTATGCAAGCATTGTCAACAAGGAAAGCAAACAAAGACCAGGTTTAAATCAAAAGAATATTCAACGACAAGACCACTAGAAATTGTGCATACTGATCTAGTTGGACCAACTACAACAAAGGGTTTAAAAGGTGAGAAATACTTTATGTTATTAGTTTATTACTATAAAATGCTTGAGATATGATAATGGAGGAGAGTTCACTTCAAAGGAATTTATGGACTACTGCAGCAAGCATGGAATAAAAAGGAAATTCTCCATTGCTAGGACACATCAATAGAATGGAGTTGTTGAAAAAAAGAACAAGATAGTACAAGAAATGGCTCGAACAATTCTAATGAATTCCAAATTGATAGATATATTTTGGACATAGGAAGTGTATACAACAATTCACATTCAAAACAAAGTAATGCTCAGAAAGAACACTGACAAAACTCCCTACGAGCCATGGAAAGGAAGACCAGAAAATGCGAAGCAATTCAGATTTTTTGGAAGCAAATGCTACATCAAAAGAGAAGATGGCAGAATGGGAAAGTTTGACTCTCGTGTGGACAAAGGAGTACTTGATGGTTACTCAAGTAGAAGGAAATCATACAAGTGTTACAACCTATGATTGAACATTTTTTTGGAAAGCATCAACATAACAATTGATGAAACAAGTAGACAAGAATTAAAGGAAGAAGAAAATGAATCAATGGAACAAATTTACGAAGAAGAAGAATAAGATGAAGAGGATCCGAAATAAGCAGAAGAGAAAGTTCAACAAGTGCCTCCAAAGACACCTAGCAGACTAGTACAGAAGAATCATCCTTCAGATCAGATTATCAAAAACAAAGATGTAGGAGTTGAGAAAATAAGAACAATCTGTTCACCAGAACAAACACACCTAGCACTCTCATCTACGATTGAAAAAACCTTTTTTGAAGAGGCCAACAAGGATGAATTTTGGAAAAAAGGCCATGGATGAAGAATTGGATCAAATAGAGAAAAATGACACTTGGGAATTGGTTCCAAGACCAAAGGATAAGAATGTGATAGACACAAAGTGGGTATACAAGAATTAATTGAATGAAGATGGGTAGGTTACAAGAAACAAAGCTATATTGGTATGTAAAGGATATGCACATGTTGAAAGAATCAACTTTGAAGAGACATTTTCCCCAATTGCTAGAATGGAAGCAATCCGATTGCTTTTAGCTTATGCATGCTCCAAAAATATTAAAGTGTATCAGATGGACGTAAAATCAACTTTTCTGAATGGTGAACTTGAAGAAGAAGTCAACATTGAACAACTAGAAGGATTTCAGTTGTCAGAGAACACATATTATGTGTGTAAATTAAAGAAGGTCTTGTATGGTCTTAAAAAGGCTTCTAGATCATGGTACTCTAGATTGGATAAATATCTACAGCAGGAAGGGTTTAGAAAAGGATGTACAGACAACAACCTATACATCAAGGTAACTCAAGATAGTATTTTATTAATTGAATTTTATGTTGATGATATTATTTTTGGAAGTACTGATGACAGGTTAAGCCAGAAATTTGCAAAGGACATGCATAATGAATTTGAAATGTCATTACTTGGAGAACTATCCTTCTTTCTGGGTCTTCAAATACGTCAAATCAACCAAGGGATTTTTTTTTCTCAAACCAAGTATATCAGAGAAATTCTAATGAGGTTCGGAATGGAAGATTGCAAACCATTTATCACTCCCATGAAAACCAGTGGTAAGTTGAGAAAAGATGATGATTGAAAGACTACATATTAGAGGAAATACATGTCAATGAGTGGTAGCCTACTATATGTGACAACATACAGACCAGATATAATGCATGCATTTGGAAAGGTGACACGATTTCAAGCAGCACCAAAGGAATCACACATGTTAGTAGGGAAGAGGATTTTCAGATATCTCAAAGGAACAAAAGAGTTTGGATTATGGTATCCAAAAGGAAAGGATCTATCACTTATTGCCTACACAGATGCAGATTGAGCAGGTTGTATTGATGACCAACGAAGCACTAGTGGAACAATGTTATACTTGAGGGAGTGTTTAGTATCATGGCTAAGAAAGAAACAATCATCAATATATTTATCTACAGTCGAGGTAGAGCATATTGCAACAACAACATGTTGTACATAGGTTCTATGGATGAAACAAACTCTGACAGATATATAGGTTGAGTGTGATGAGCTCATTCCAATCTATTGTGATAATAGAAGTGCCATTAGTATCTCAAAGAACCTCGTGATGCACTCCAAGACGAAGCACATTCCAATCAAGTATCACTTTCTATGAGAACAGGTTGCAAAAAAGAACATCAGATTTGAATATGTGGGCACAAAAGAACAAGTGGCAGACATCTTTACAAAACCACTTCCATGGGAAGCCTTTGAGTATATTTTTCAGAGACTCAGAGTTATTTCTACTCCAAAATGAATGATTTTGAATGCTTATCTTATATGTCTTACATGTACATGAGGAAGCACCATAAAGAGGACTATTCAGGTTGGGAGATCAGATGAGTCAATTAGGGAGAGCATACTCGAATGGAAAGATACCTTTTCCATTGATGAAAAAGGGGGATAGATTTATCAAAGGCATGGTTCTAGGGGGAGCGTTGGTCATAGATATGCAAACATGGTTCTAGGGGGAGCATGCGTGATATGATTTCAGTATTGCATCAGAGTGTTGCCATCAATGACAAAGAGGGAGATTGTTGATTAATTGGGTTGGTTTTCATTGATGTCAACCCTTGAATAAAGTTTGATAGATAATTCTGGTAGCACAAAGGTTTGGGTAATGGACCCAAGTTTGTTTGATGTATAATGGTATGAGTTTTGATATATTTTCAGGTAAGACTATTCTAGATGGATAGTACATGTCATTCCATTTTCGATGGTATGTCGAATGTCACATAACTCCTCACGGTTTGAGAGTTATGGCCTTACGAAGTTGAAGGACCCTCATATGATTGGTTTGAAACCCCAAAAGGTCAAAGAAGTCAAAGTGCATGCAAAGAGGATTATTTAAATAATAAAGTGAAGTGACAAAATCAAAGAGGATTATTTAAATAATAAAGTGAAGTGACATAGTCAAGGAAAATTATTTAAATAATCAAGTAAATGAAGAACTTTCTAATTATGGAAAGTGGTTATAAGAAGACTAACCCTAAAATGAGGAAAATGTGTTGAGTGGTCAAGTGGCTATTGGATACATGGACAAGTGGAAAATTGAGCAAAGTTGGACATAGGTGACTATGTGGACAAAGTGGCTATGTGGACAAAGTGGCCTCGAAGATGCTTCCAAGGAAGCTACTTGGAGAGTATATATAAGAGGCAAGGCTATCTCATTTTAATCACACTTGAGAATATTGAATATCTACAAGTGACTGAGGTAAACAAAGGATATCTAAGTCGAATTTCAGAAGGAAGATGAAGTAAATAAGGCCGAAATTCAAGGGAGGATAAATTCTTTTGACGATGCTTTATAAGGTATGTTATTTACAGGTCATCTCATCATTTTCGCAATAATTTTTTTTCTAGAATGATTCAGACCATGAAATTGGGAGGTCATTGAGAAAACATATCCAGGTAGTTTTGGTATGAATTTCAGCTTGTGGGTCATTGTATTTTTGGAGTTACACTCTGTGTAAAATAGGGTTTGTGACTAGTCCTGAAACTAGTCTAAAACAGGTGTTTCGGGTAAAAACGTCATAAATTATTCATAACATATCCAAATTTAGTAAGATCAAATGTTTTGGTTAGAGTACAATCTGTAGTATGTTGTGTATAATTTTGAGATCTATGAAATAAATATTCCATGTGGGGCACGCTCTACAAGTTCGCTCTATAGAATAAGCCATAATTCAACAAGGTATGATCTTTTTTCTATAAATCGTTTTCTGAGAGGTTGTAAGTAGTGACACCTGAAGGAATTTCATAAAAAACACTGAAGAACATTGTGTACTATTTTCAGATATTTACTCATTACAGGCACATAGTTATGATTATTTCAAGATAGGGTTGTTGACTAATCCAAAACTAGTCATGTGAGACTAAAGTAAAGTTTGATGAAAATGCTAGTCTCTTGTTGTTAATGTTAAGGAAGGTTTGCAGGTATGTGATCATATACACCAGGTCTATTACAGAGTTACAAATTAGATTTGGATGATGAAATTGATGAGGGATTTTGGTTGAGGTTGAGGTACAGGTTGGTGCATAGTTGATGCACTTGTTTATGGTACAAGTTGATTACAGGTTGTTTAGTACAGGTTGGTGCATGGTTGATGCACTTGTTTATGGTACATGTTGATTACAGGTTGAGGTATAGGTTGATGCATGATTGATGCATGGTTAAAGTTATTGGTACAATTTTTTTGGTGCAGGTTGATTGGTACAGGTTTACAACAATATATCTCACGGTGATAGTGTGACAGTGGTTCCATCATTCTACTTATACGTCAGGACGGTTGGATGGGGAAAGTACAACTGGTTGTAGCCACATTCCAATTTTAGCCTAAGAACACAGGGGGTTGTAGCCTCCTTCTGGTTGTAGCCATAGAATTGGGGTTGGAGCTTCCCTCAAGTTTTAGCCTAAGAAACTAGGGGGTTGGATCCTCCTTCCAGTTGCAGCTGGAAAAAAAAGGAAGTTGGTGCTTCCAATGAATGTAATTCTTCAAGACATATAAGAAAAAACATTCTGTGGTTTTCTCCCGCTTTGGGTTTCCACGTAAAAACACTGGTGTACTGTGTACTGTGTATGTGTATGATTGTTCATTTGTTCATTGTTTATTTACTCTGCAAATATTGGATGATAATTCTACATTGATATAAAAATTGCATTATATGGTTAAAATGGATTAGATTTCTCTATTATTGATTCACCCCCCCTCTCAGTAATCCAACATAGAGGAAGAGGCCTAGTATCCTTTATGAAGGAAGAACACTCTTCACAAGACTAATATAGAGACAAGAAGTAATCTTCTGCGAATGATCCATGCTGGTGGAGCAAGGGGGCTATAAGTCCCTATTTTATGGATCAATATTGGTTACATGTAAAAAATGCCTATTGGTCTAATATAAACCCCTTGAAAATGCATACATTAATATAAAATTTCATAAATTATCCAAAAAATAACCCAATTAAGGGAATTTTAACCTAGGAATAAGTTTGTATGTATGAAGAAGTGATTGTTATATAATTTGTAGGACAAAAATGATGAACACATTTTTTTTTTGTGAATGGAGGAATCGACAACTAGGTCGAGCTTGTACTCACATGACATGGGGTCAATGACAACCACTAACAATATAACCTCTAGCTGCACCACACAGCCCCCAAACATAACACACATGCTAGGTGACGTCTGAACCAATGACAACGCAAGGAGTGCCTTAATAGTACACTTTATTTACAACTGATGTACACCTTTGGGGACTAAATTTGAAGGACATGAGGCTGGGATTTGATCCACTAATGTGTGCATGGGTCACGATACTATTTAATATAATGTATCTGCATTCAACCACATGTTTGACCACTACTTCATGGTGGCCCCATGGCTCCAGGATAGGCCCTCATGGGAATTGAACCTTTCCCAATGGTGAAAAGCTCATCCCTTTCCACCATTGGATCCAACCCCTTTAGGTGATGATTAAAAATTTAGATGTATCATTTAACTCTTATTAAGGTTTAGTGAATCTTATGAGAAGTGGAAGGGTATACATGTACATGCACATATGTTTTCAATTAAATTTCAATTAAAATAAAGGTTTCATTTTTAGGATATTTTTCATTTATTTTCCTTGACAACATCAAAAACTCACCATGATTGATTGAAACCAAAACCTATTTAGTGTGAATCTCTTGCCATGTTTGAATTTGATGTTTCCTCTTTGTACTGAATAAAATATATTTCCATTGATTAAAAAATACACTATTTTCTCACTAATCAAATGTACATCCCTTATTATCAATGTGAAAGTAATAAATGTATGCATACTTTCTCATCCTAATTGAAAATATCTCACTCATTTCATTACTCTAACAAAGTGTAATTCCCTCAGGTTAGCTATAATTTCACAATAACAAGATATTGATCTATTCAAGTCACCAAGTTCAACTTTCCAAAATAGCATGCATCATAAACATACAATTCTATCAAATTTAATTGTTGTACATAGCATGTGTTTCAAAGTATGTCAAATTTTAGGTTTAATTTACATGCAATAATCTCTTACCTATGCATTGTCCTTTCCTAGGCATGACCTTTTTGGCCTAGATATGGAAATTTGTTCTAGTTGACTACTTTTCTATATGATTTGAGTCAAATCATAGAGTGACCCGTGTGGAACATCCAAGGTTCTCACTATACACAAACACCCACATCATTGTGTTTTCCTTTCCATGCATTGTTTCTAAAAGACTCCAAGTATGTTGGATTCTTGTCTTCTTATGAAGTTGCTTCAACCAAAAAAATGAATGTGTTGACTTGAACTATCCCCCACATCCATTGAACCAAATCCAATGTCTATGAATGTGATCTGATTCTTGCTCAAGAATTCATATATTAAACAAAATAAATATTCAACAAACAATGTGTCATTCTCACAGTCATCACTAACTTAAAAATGATATTTCATAATGAAACTGTAGGATTATTGAGTGTGAGGATGATGTTCATCTATGCATGTCTATACAAGACATGCAAAAATATAGAAACTTGAACACAAAAGTGAACCATCATCAAAAGTAAACCATATAAACGAGTAAAAACATAAAACACATAAATATAAGAAAACAAATATTTGGTCATAATGATAGTACTCACTTTGTATCTCTTTGTTTGGAGAAGATGTATCCTTATTGATGAATTCTACCATTTATAATATTATGCACAACTTAAACACTTCACAAGATTTTTTGAATTGAGAATATTTCCACCTCAAGATGTGAGTCTTTGATATTTTTATAAACCTAATTTTGGAACTTCCCCCTGAATTCTAAAACAAGCATCTCATCCTCAAGAAGTTCAATCATTTTATAGGACACACCCTAATAGGGGAAAAAAATCATCATAACATACTCTTCTCCCTTCCATTATCTTGCAATCAAAGATATGTGGGAACTATAAGAAAATTTTGATGAAAGAGTGCCAAATTACCACATTCAAGGAATCTTCCACCTAGACATCATTGATTGAAAAATACATGTTAAGGATTCCTTTTGAATAAAATCATAAAAAAATATTGAATTGTGGGAGGACAAGGATCAACTTTCTAGTGTATTTTGAAAAAATATATGAATGTCTTGTGATATAACTAGAACTCAACATGCTAATGACAAAAAAATGTGTTGCAGACAATGTTGGGCCTAATATTTACCATGTTTTCAGTTTATCAAATGTGTTAGTATTAATGTTGAAATCAAGGTTTCTTTCTTGAAATTCCTCGAATAATTCAATTTATATCATCTCCATAAATTTCTTATAGTTCTCATAATGAATGCGTCTATATAAGAATCATCGTAGAAAATTAGTCTGATGTGGCATAACACTAGAATTCATTTCCCAAACGTCTACCACCTTCTCTTTAAATCCCTCTAGAATTTTGTCTTGTAATGGTTTCATGTACATAATATCCAACAATCAACTTCATTTTATATAGGAAGCTTGAATTTAGTATGCATTTGTAGTGTTCTTTATGAAACACAAGTAATTTTGACAATGTTGTCACCATTCGACTTCTTGAAGTTGATAATTTGACAATAGCAATTGTAATTACCCTTGAGTAGCTCAAACATTATGTTTTCTTTATTTTTCCAAATGAATAGAGATATATTTTTCGATACATTCTCAAGTGCCTATCCATGTCTAGTACCTTGAAAATACAATAACATTGTTTCCTCTCTAAATTTCATGTTCTTTATGAATTTGTTCAAGATTTGAGCCCACCTAATAACTAATTTTTTTCTTAAATATTTATTTAAATATTTATTGAGTGCCCAAATTTGTCATTTTTCTATTCATATGAACAATCATAAAAATTTCCATCCCTTTGTAAATCACTACAAATTACAATGATTTTTGAAACTTGAGACGGGGTTGGTTCCTATAGCAACTGGATAGATGCCATTCCTACATAGTCAAATAATTTTTTTACATTTACATATATAAAGCATGTATTAAATATAAAAATTACTATGTAAATTATAAACTAAAATATAAATAAAGATCATGAGTATAATATCTATTTAGTGAACATAGATAAACATTATTGATATTATATATCATTAGATGCCTTGAACATTCTCCAATTAGATGTATTGAAGGCTAGATAATGGATTACCCTGAAGGCTTACCAATGGCTTGGCATATAGACTCCCCAACGATGTGTACACTGACATAACCTGGATTTTATGGTGGGTTTGATTCTTCATGCATGGCATCATCTACATTTTCCAACTGGTGTCATTCTTGTGCATGCCAATACCTACATTTTCTATTGGGTTTCATTCTTGATGCACATTATTGTCATGTTCTTTTAATTCTACTTTTGTTTTTCTCATTCTCTTTTTAACCTTCTCTCTCACTTCATCTTCGTTAGTCCATTTACTATCATATTTATTGTACATTTTTTTCTTACTGTCCATCTCGATTGTTGAAATAATACCCACAATATATATTTTCTTATATTTTTAACATAAATCTTGTGATATATAAAGAATATTTTAGCATAAAACACGAAATTACATTTTCTTGTACTTTTTTTTCTTTATTATCATATAGCATGTGAAGTGTGGTCATTGTCTAAGTTAGTATATCCTTGATCAAGGTCTATCCCTCAATCAAGGTCTTATCCTCGATCAAGCATTTAAGATTAACCCAAAAAAACATTCAATTGAGTGTCTATGAATTGATTAATTCCTCTATAAAGGTCATGTAAACCCTCGATTGAGGTGTTTTGGGTTTAAAATTTATCAATCCTTCAACCTTTTTGTAGGATTTTCATGGAGATAAAATTTTGAAGAAGTGAAATACCTTCATCTTTTCCATGTCAGGTGATGGACTTGATACCCATTTGGATTTATCATTTTTTTTATAATAATGGCTATGATTTGTATTATAAAATCCTATGACAGAATTGGATAACTTTGATACAAAAATGGGAGGAAATCACCAAATGTGGGGGATATTCCTAGCTCTAAAATATTGGGTATTACAACAACTCCTAAAATTTCTTTTTGCACAAAACTTATTTCATATACTAGAGTACAATAACATATGTGAACAATCTATGAACATATAAAGTTGCGAAAACAACGCATATCTAAAATAAGTGTCGTTGTTGATTTTTGGTTATCATTGGTCCATAGTTGGAGTCTTCCTCTTATTATTGAAAACCATCATACATTCCTCTTTTAGATCTTGGATAGGTGTGAATGGGTCTTCCAAATATACATTGTCTTAATTGGGTGGATCAATTAGTGTTTATTCAATCTTTAACTATACCTCTATCTAATCTACTTGATCAACCGTGCTCACCCAGGGCTGAGCATTGTGTAACGCCCCCATCATTACGACTACAGGTGAAGCAAAAGTGAAATTTTTGTTTGTTTGTTTTGTTTTTAGGCCAAAAATGCGGCAACACCAACAATTTAACCACACAACTGACGAAGAACACAAGCACGTAGTCCAGGCAATAGGAAACTACGACTCCATGCACTGGCACAAGGGTAACTGGGTAGAACATGCATAAAACAACAAGGAGAAACGACTACCCACATGATGCAACATGACCTCACCTAGAAATGAGGTACCACACCCCTTCCTGACAC
The DNA here is from genome assembly GCA_009831015.1 of Picea engelmannii. NCBI lineage: Eukaryota > Viridiplantae > Streptophyta > Pinopsida > Pinales > Pinaceae > Picea > Picea engelmannii. The sequence continues at coordinate 102,936 of ML779214.1, forward strand.
AATGGCCTTGATGACCAAGGTCAATAACCTCAAGGCGCGCGAACCCAACACATGAAGGCGTCACAACCCATGCGCCAAAAATGACTACAATGAACAACGCCCACAATGGGTAACATAGACTCCAACCAATTTATTGTTCGCCTCTATCCAATAGGGAGTGCCATGATCCCCTCATCAGGAATCATGCCGTCCCCAGGTGATAGGAAGGTCAATAAACGTAGCGCCACAATCCTAACAGGACCAAGGATTCAAGTAAAACCAACGCGCTAGGTGGTGAAACAATTGACACTAGATTGCACCCACACCCCAACAATAGCTCGACGAGACACAAGAGGATGAAAACAAAGGAAGACGCAAGCCAACGCATGAATTTGTCAGAAACCCAACCCTTTAGTCACATCTAAATCAATCAAAGATACCAATCTAAAGTAACATAACTTACCCTTTAAATCAACATGTCTGAATCACAATTCAGTCAAAACATGCCAATCTAATTAACATTAATTACAATCCGAATTGGAAAAATCTAAATTTATCATTAAATACAATCTAGTTTTAGCAATTAACCTCATAGACGATGTTAACAATATTAAAGCACAAGCTGCAATTATCCCACTAGTTAACAATATTAATTTACAATTTAGTCCTTAATGTACCATCAATTTAACATTAAATGCAATCGATGGAGCAAGTCTAAATTATAATTTGGTCATCAATGTACCATCTAAATTAACTCTAAATGTAATCAATTTAGCAAGATGAATTAAGTCAACGCTAACGTTATAAGCAATAATTGCATTCTGATTTAACAAGTCTGGTAAAATAAAATTTAAAACTAAATGACAAGTCTGGTCTAAATTAAATTACAGGTTGTCTATTCAGAATAGAGGTTGTCCAATAAATATTAAATGTTGTACTAATCAAAGGTTGTTAAGGGAGAAGCTGTCCATAAAAATGCTAAATAAAATGCTATGTAAAACGCCAACCCTTACACTTGTCAGCTAATAAGTTGCTATTAACAGTGCATGCAGTCAGCTAAAAAAATTGGTACACACACCGGCCACAAAAATGTAATTTGTCGAGAATTAATGCCCTGATTAAATGAAAACGTAGGTAATGAGCAATGATATGCAGTCTTGGCAATGGAAATCATAGCCTTAACAAAGGGCAGATCACCAGGTAATGAATGAGCAATTCGCAGTCACCTACTTCTTTGTCGGAGATGGCACCAACAGAAAAAAAACACATATGAATTACAGACCCATTATCGCTGCTAGAGGATAGTAAATAAGGTGAATTCCATCGGGTAACTCGCCCTCAGATTACAATAATGCAGAGTACAATCTCCTTCCATACCATGATTTTTCGAGGGGGAGATTTCGTGGCCACACAATTTGTTTTTTAAAGGCATTCTAGTGGGATCTATAGAAACCCAAGCTCGATGGTCAAGCATATTGATAGTGAAGGGCTGGAGAATATGAAACCAACAACAATAAGAGATGGAAGATCGAAATCGAAAGAAAATAACAACTATTGAAGAAAGACAATATCCACTCATGATCGTGTAAGAGAACGTTGTTCAAGACTTCCCGCAGTTGAGAATCTTCAAAGGACCAGAGGAGCTCTGTGCGCGTTTCACATCTTTGGGATCCACATGTATTTTCCATGAGGCCGATAAATCAGATGAATGGAGTATAAGGCGAAGTTCCAACACCCTTGGCAATTTCAATCTCAAAGTAATGTAGTTCTAAAACATTATATCAAAATAATATAAACTGGAACGAATTGAAACGAATTTACACATCACCAATCTAACATGAATTTATACAATACGAAATTGAAACGAGTTATACATCATGAATCTAAAACAATTTACACATCACGGATTTGGAACGAGTTCCCAACGCCCATTGCACATTCAAAAATTCAATTCAACTAAATGAGTCTGCTGAGTTTAACAAAACAAAAGCACTGGGTAAAAAGGCTACCCTAACAGTGAAAACGCCCAGAAAAATGGCAGGGTAAAATTTGCCATTAAAATTGATAAAAACTCAGAATGCGATCGCTAGGGAGTCCATGAAAACATAGCTAGAATATTTGGGAAAATAAATTAAAAACACAGAGTCGAAATCGTGGATTAGTGGGTTGTGATGCTGAGAATAAATGCCATCAACAAAAGAGAACAGATTTAAGTTGCAGGGAGGGATCACAACGCAGATCTGAGTTTCCAACAATATAAAAAAAACACACGCAAGTGTTCATTTATCTAGCAAACCATAGAGTTAAATTCATTCGACAACATATAAAAATGCAGAGAATACCCAACATAGTCTACGGATGCCAAGAATGCAGAAGACACAGAGATGATATAACATGTAGAGACCGAGGCAAGGCGAAGATCAATGCAGAGATGAAAGGGGGAAAACAACTGGGCAAACACATCCTTCGCTCATCATCCACGCACAAAAAAGAAAGGCGTTTAGATCCATAGGTCTATTAGCACCGAAGTGATGACCTTAGACCAGGCTCCTGGCTGACTTCTCAGGCGTGTACTGATGAGTTTGGGATGAAGGAAAAAATATAAACCGCAAATCATCACAAATCAATAAAACCATAGGACGGTCAAGACATGCAGGGCTCGAAGGCCATGGGAATCAATCAACATCGAGCTAAAGGCTATGGGGGACATTTCAGTCATCAACTAGGAAGCTAAGAAAATCATTTTCTTTACCTGATTAAACATACATAACTAAAATCATGAATCATACTAACAATCTACCATGCAGAAACAAAGGAAGCGTCCCATAGCCCAATTTGCCCACACTGAGTTGATGTCCCGCCCGCTTCGTGCAACTCCCGCTTTCCGACCAATGAGGCTTCACCGGTACCTCCCAACCAATTCTAGGGGTACTCTTCTTCCCCCTTATCCCCCTGAGCCGCAAAGGGGCCATGCACACTAACCAGAGAATCAACTAGCTCCTAGCTCGCCAAACAAGGCCGAGCTACCACTCCTCACCAAGCTGGGTATCCCAACTCCCACAAGCTAAGTTAGTCAAGTATAAATTTCTGCAATGTAACGTTACGCATCCCAGAAGAGATCCATCATCCTTCTCCTCCCTCCATTATATAGAGTTTCAAAGTCCTTTACTTTCCCAAAATCCCATTTAATTTAATGTTTAATAATTTAATTCATAAAAATCCTCCCCGTACATGTGTCATCCATCCCATTCATTCCTCCATAAATTAATTTCATTAATTAATTAATTACCCCTAATTCCCTCACCCACCTAAAATATTTCCTAGAATCGCTCCTAGGTGTCCCCATATTCCCTTAGAAGTTCTAATGACTTCCCCCCTTATTAATTTACTAGTTGAGTTTAATTTATAAAGTTCTTAAATGCTAGATACCTTACTAAGTTAGACTTTCTTCTTTTTCCTTGTGTTTCCTCTTTCTTTTTATGTTTCCCGCTTTTTCCTAGTTTCCTAATTATTTTGGATTTCCCTCCCCCTTTTATTTAAAACTCAATTTGGCAGGTGTAGAAAATTAACTTTTTCCCTTTTCCCTTTTTAATTAAAAGATTTTAATTAGTATAAGTGACAAAACAATTATTTCCCCTTTTTTAAATTTTATTCCCCAAAATATTTTTATAAATTAAAAGAATTACTCACCCCCCTTCTCGACACATGATTAAAGATGATTATCATTTTTATTTATTTATTTTTATTTTTATTTTTACAAACATACCTTTCTTTTACCGTGTGTTTCACTTAGACCTAGATTTTAGTTTTCAAGGTTGGGCAACATTTTATAAGGGAAATTGTTTTAAATTTTTCTTATCATGTTATTCGTACTAAGGCCAACTAGGTTTATTCATTTATTAATTAACAATGTGACATTCCCTTTAGGACACACTAGGTTCTCCAAGGGTGCCACTCGCTTCCTTCTGTTTCTCCTGCACGATGTGCCCTTCAGGACACACCATGTGCTCCAAGGGTGCCACTCGCCTCTTGAATGACTTCGTAGACATCAAAAACCCCTATAGTCAATACTCCGCCAGGTGATCTTGTGGGAGACTAAGGGCCTCTAAGGAATAAGGCACCAACCTTATTTCGCGCCCCTTAGAATCATTGTGAGCAATTGTCGCAGTTGGCCCTCACGACATCGTGTTCCTCTCGAACTAGGTAGTCATTAACCTACAGTTCGAGCCATGGTGGGAGTGCTAGTAGGCTATCGCAGGGATATTTTCCACACCTCTCCCTCAACGTCTCTGTTATTCATGCGTGACACCTTTACTCCACATGTGAGTCTGGTCGACAAGCTACCGTTAGCCTGCATCATCAATGAATCATGTCAGAACATATCCATAATCATATCATCTAATCAGATGCACAAAAGTCATATATACAAGAATCAAACCCCAATAGTCCACTCCCTGACTTGATCCAGAGTCCAAGGGGTCACATCGATGCCTCTACATCCTCGTGGTCGAAAATCCTTCACACTTAGGGAAAACCGAGTCAATAGCACCTGTCTATGTCAATGCAGCAAAATAACATGTCATCAATTCACAACACCTAATAATCATAATCAAATGCCCAAAAGTATAATAATATGGATTACTTGTGAGCAAGTGTCCTCAAAGAATAAGTTTGTTCAGTGCGCGCAAGAGCGCGATGTTACATACACCCCCTCTTGGTCTAAACTTCATCCCGAAGTTTAACAGTATATAAGGGATGAAATAATGTGTATCACAGTATCATAAGTCTATCTATCAAATAAAAATGGAAACTGTTGTCGCATATCATATGCGTCCTCCCAGGTCTCCAAGTGCGAACTATAGTTGTCCCACTGGACCTTGACCCAATCTACTACTCGACGCCGTAGTGTTCGAATGAGATGATCCAAGATGCAGATCATCTTAGTCATGAGTTCCCCCTCGTCTTATACCTGCAAGGAACTCATGTTAATAACATGTGTAGGATCACTAATATAATGTCTCAAAACAGATACGTGAAAAGCATTGTGCATACGCCTCAAGGAATCAGGCAAAGCTAGTTGATAAGCCACGGGCCCTTTCCTCTCCACAATCTTGAAAGGTCCCATGAACCTAGGAGAGAGTTTAGCTCCCCTTCCAAACATGATTGAACTCTTATGCAGTTTTACCTGCAAGAAGACTTGATCACCAACCTCGTAACTACGGTCGACACGGTGCACATCGGCATAACTCTTCTGTCGATCCCACGCTTCTTTAATCCTTTGTCTTAATGTTTGCCTTTTCTCTTCCATTTCTTGGATCACTTCTGGTCCCACCAAGACCCTATCCTCAAGCCTATCCCAACTCAAAGGAGTCCGACACGGTCGCTCGTAAAAAACTTGAAAGGCACCATCTTAATGGTGCTTTGGTAACTGTTGTTATAAGTGAATTCCACCAGTGGCAAGAATTCTTCCCAACACTTTTGTTGGTCCATCAGGTACATTCACAACATGTCCTCCAAGTTATGGTTCATTCGTTCGGTCTTCCCGTCAGTCTACGGGTGATACGCAATACTGAATTTAAGTTGGGTTCCCAAGGCCTCTTGGAAACTCGTCCAAAATCATCCAGTAAACACCGATCCTCGATTGGATATAATCCTCTTAGGCACGCCATGTAGCCTCACAATATCACTGATGAAAACTCTAGCTATGTCCAGTGCCTGATACATCATTCACACAGGAATAAAATGAGCACTCTTCATCAGAGTGTCGAATGCTACGAAAATCAAGTCATGTTGCCTTTCCGTCAGTGGCAATCCAACAATAAAATCCATCGAAATAACCTCCCATTTCGATTCCGGAATAGCATGCGGGTGTAGTAATCCTGTTGGATGTCTATGTTCAGACTTTACCTGCTGATATTATAGACATCTGGCCACATAGTTGACTATGTCTGCCTTCATTTCTTTCTATAAGAATGAGGGTTTAAGGTCTTCCCTCATCTTCGTGACTCCGGGGTGAGCCATGTATACTGCTCTATGAGCCTTGTTTAGGATCAAGCTCCTCAACTCATCGTTTGATGGTACATAAATCCAATTTTTAAACATCAATAATCCATCGTCGTCAAACGTAAATAATTCAAATCTTGGTACCATCATTGTGTTTTGTCCGATAAAACCCTCGACCTCTTTTTACTAGTCATCGTCATGCTGTAAAGTTATAATATTTTCACGTAGATTCGTCTGAAGAGGAAACACCAAAAATATGCATGGTCTCTGACTCAATGCTTCTGCCACTCGGTTCACTGTTCCTTTTATGTAAGTAATCTCGAAGTCATACTCGTTAACCAACACCTTTGTCGCGTGTTCAGGTTGCTTTGTGTAGAGATGTGATGTATTCCACAGTGGTCCATCTTCTCCTTTGTCATGCATTTAGGTTGCTTTGCGTAGAGATGTGTTGTAGTCCACAGTGGTCCGTCTTTAGTTCAAATTTTCGTCCAAAAAGGTAGTGTCTCCAAACCTTCAAGGCATATACGATGGCTAACAAATCCAAACCATGCACCGCGTAGTTCTCCTCATGCCTTCTCAGTTTTCTCGAGATGTAAGAAATCACTCAACCGTATTGCATCAAGACTCCACCTAAGCCTTCCTTGGATGCGTTAGTGAATACCAAGAAGTCTGCGTCCATGTCAGGGACCTTTAGTATCGATGTTATTGTCAACAACACCTTGAGCTTCCTAAAAGCTTCAGCATATTTCTCGGTCCAAACAAACTTCTTGTTCTTCTTTTTGTTGTAGTTCTGGGTAGCACGAGTGTGAGGATTGAAAGCCGATTTTCGAACGACGCCCTTTGGGGGTGTCACAAAACTGTGTCGAGGCTCGTTCGTTCGAGATGAAGAGTACCGTTGGTAGGTGGAGTCGCAGGAGAGGGTTGATCATCAACCTTCTCCTTAGAGGGAGCATAATCTTTGGCTTGAGTGGTGAGTGCAATGTTGCTTGACTTAGAATCGCCAATACACATCAAAACATAGGAGGTAGTAGAAGATGAGGGTTGGTCATGGATGACCAACTGAGCCTGTTGTTGAGACGGGAAGGGTTGGGACAAAACGACCGGTGCAGGTGGTTTTGGAGCTCGTTGAAGGAACTTAGTGACCTCGGCATGTCGTGGACAATCCTTCGTGTAGTGATCATCACCACAGATAAGACAAGGGTATCGTGGTTTGCGCTTATCCCGATCGTCAATAGTGGTAGTTTTGGTTTGCTCTGCTTGAGGAGTATTTTTTCCCTCCTTATTCTTACCCCTTCCCTTTTTAGATTTGTTTTTATCGGCAGGGGTAGATTGAACTGCATTTACCTCAGAAGTCTTGCCGGTGGGAGGGGCAGGAGACATAGAATTTTGAACATTAGAAGAAGCAGATTTGGGGTTTGCGCTTGAAATAGAATGTGATTGGGTTTGGACAGTACCAAGCACACCATCAGCTGCATGCGAGGCAACTAGAGTAGTTGAAGTGCTGGAAGTAGAAGGATGAGGTAAGTCAGGTAGTAAATCATAAAGGGTTCCTGTTTGTGAATAAACGAGGTCAAGATATTGAGCACGACTTATAGCCTGCTCTTTCGTGACTATGCCACCCATGGCAATGTCCTTATTGATGTCGTTTACAAATGACTTTGTGAACCACTCTATCAGCAACTGATCGGAGAGCTCAAGCTTAATGAGACGTCGTCTCCTTCGCCACTCATGGATGTGATCGGATATATGAGTGGCTTTGTTCTGTTTGAAGGAAGTCAAAATCTCGGTCCCCGTGTCATAATGGATCGATAACTGGTAATGCGTAAGGAAAGCCATAGCTAGGGTGTTGAAGTCAGAGAAGAAACCTCGTGGCAATTCGATATACCACTTCATAGCAGAACCTGTGAGGGTTCGTTGAAAAAGACGTAAACGAATAGAGTCATCCATCAATGAGTTGGATGAGAACCATAGGTGAAAAGTCATAACGTGATTTTTTGGGTCCTCTCTCGCTTTGTCATTAAATTTAGGAATGTCCGATGGAAGCTTGGATGGTATATCAGGCCATTGGTGAGAGTGACGAATAGGATCATTTAAAATCCTTGACAAATCTGGAAGATCCAAAGTGGCGAGAAAGGGTAACTGTTGATTCACCTGTGGGTACTG
>ML779214.1:157381-225597 GCA_009831015.1 Picea engelmannii
TTACAGATTTAATGGTTCTTCTTGGATTAATTTCAATGTATCAGCATATTTATACACTTCTCCCGGTCAAGAGGTTGTGGGTTGGCACTATTTCTCTACAAAACCCGATCAGAACGGAGGACAACCCACGTGGGAACTGTTCAGGCCTTTTAGTCGAGTGACCGTAAAGGTTGTGAGTTCAATTACAGTGGATTCTGACAGTATTGATTGGACCGAAATGGAGGCTACCAGTCATGGTGGAAACAAGTATGTGATTGCACCCAATTGTTTTCACATTTTGCTTATTTCTTTACCGTATTCTACTGATGTGATGACACCATATTCCTTTTGTTTTTCTCTGCAGAAATGGATTACTTCAAAACGTGAAATACATGCAGCGAGTTTCTACAGTAGGAGGACTTCCTCCTCAAATAACGGCGGGATCTGCCATGGTAGGAGAAGAATACACGTCTCCCTTTTCAACAATCTACTGGTTTTATGTATGATCACGCTTCGGATCCAATAAGGCAACGACAAATTTCAAAAGTCAATTATGCTTATTAGACTGTATTGAAAGGAATTTTCAGTATTGTTAAAATGCTTTCTGTTTAATTTGGAATGATGGTAAAATTTAGACGGCCGTTCACTTAGCCATGTCTCTTATACAGAGTGAGTACTTTGCTTAAAAAATTAATTTAGATGACCGTTCATTTAGCCCTGTTGTCTCTCTTTCTAGTGACTACTTCGCGTGTATCCATTATTAAAGACAAAAGAAAAAATGGCATGCAAGGCAAAGGTCTTATGATATGAATGCGTTCAGAGAGATGTTTTGGCTTTCAACCTTTTACTGGTTTCTGTCAATAACAGAGATATAGTGAGAAGTTTTTTTTGGGGGGGTATGATAATTTAATTAAATATAAAAATACTGTATTTTTTAATAATAATTAAGAAATTAAGTTATGTTTGGAGTTTCTGGAACCTGGGAAAGTTGGGAGTAGAAGTTTCTCCTAAATTTGCAGAAAATAGTTTTAGAGATGTTGAAAATGCTTTATTTTATTTATTAAATTAATTTATATATTTTTATTGTTTAAATAAATAAATAAGTATATATTTATTTTCAAAATTCTAAATCAAATAACCAATAAAAAGATAAAACAATAATTAAAATAGAAATTTATTAAACATTAAGATGTATCAATAAAACAATTAAAATTTATTAGGATGAATTTTAAGATGGAAATTTAATGAATATATAGAGAAATCAAAATAATAATTGAAATGAAACCTAACAAGTATAGAAATGAATCAAAATAACAATAATACCAAATAAAAGTGTCCAACATTTCTTTTCTTCCATACTAAGTTGTAAAATTCACCATGTTATATAAAAATTAAAATAAATTTATTTTGTTGATATAATAAGGAAAATTCTTTAATACTTTAATGAAAAGATTAAAAAACAATAATTGATATGTTTTCCTTCATGTAATTATGTTATGAAAAACAAAAACATTAATATAAACAAATTACATAAAATTGCATAGAAGTTACAAAAGTATGTAAATATTATAAATAAATAAAATCTTGATAAAGTATTTTACACTTTATCGAAATATAATATGTTCTACCTAAATATACTATAAATTATTCATTCAAATTCAATTAACCAGATATTATAAAGTCAATTTGCTCATTTAATTTGATTTACTATAAATCACTCATTCAAATTTAATTTACCAAATATTATAAAATCACTTTGCTCATGGAATTTAATAAGGTTTCACTATGAATTTGAAATCATATGAATATATAAAATAACGAAACAATCAAAATCCCTTGACTCTTATATTATTAAAATTAATAACATTTTTGAAATTATAATTAAATAAATAATAATAATAATTGAAATTACTATTCACAAAATAACTTGTAATAAGGAATGAAAACCTACAACTTTTTTCATGTGCCGTTTTCATCATTTATATTACACAATTCCACTTCCAAATCTTCTTAAAAAAAAATTCCAGAACATTAAAAATATATAAGTGATGTAACTACATTATGCATTATAATCCCTAATACTCCACCTACCATATGTTCTATTGAATCTCTTTCACTTCAATCAATCAAGTCCACCTACCATATATTCCACGGAATCTCTTTCACTTCAATCAATCAATGTATGAATGATAAGAACTTTTTATTTTAATATCACTTTTAGTTTTAATTAAGTTCTATTATTTCCAAACTACACAAAATTTCTCATGCTCCACCTGCCATAATTGAACTCTATTAATGCCATACGTGAACTCTATTAATGCAATGCAGGGTGTTATCACACTAAATTGTCTTTGGTTTTTTAGTTTGTTTTTTTATCATTTTTAAGCTTTAGATTTAAAAAAAAAAAAAGTTTTATTCCTTTTAAATTTATGTTTGGTAGGACCTCTTAGATGATTAAAGTTTTGAGTCATAGTTCTAGTTTAATCTTTAAATTGATTTTTGGTTTGAAGTTTGGTTGGATTAGTCACCATCATTTTTTTTTTTATAGCATAGGTTGTTAAATAAGTTGTTAAATGAAATAAATGTTTAGATATTTTCAAGGGAAGGAGGTCAGCTCGTACCTCCAATGTTGCCTCTCTTTTGTTATAAATAGATAGATCAATTGCTTTAGTAGGTTCAGATGGTTGAGGAAGGCTCCCTTAGACTGTAATATTTTGATGAAGTGACTGTGATCTAGCTATGTCCTGGACTTAAGACATTTTGGCTAATAGAAATCAGCGTCTCTTTCAGCTTATTTGCTTTTGATGTTAAATGTTCATGCTTTGAATGATTCACATGAATGGTTGTGGTGATGTTATGGTGGATGTTTGATCATTATATTATCATGATATTTATTTAGCTTCCTTAGTTTCTGAGTTCAAGAAGATATTGTGTTAATAAACTTTCCTCATTAGGCTTTTGTAGACCTGATGTTTACAGTAGCCCCTACATTTATCTTATTCAAGTATTCTCTCTATTCATACTTACTCCCAAACTACTGATTGAAGTTAGCCAAGACCTTGATTGTTGGTGCATGCTAGCCAAGTTTTCTGAGTTGGGACATTATCATTTTGATTTTTTTCCATTTGACCCTTTAAAACACTCTTAGATTTCACACATAATTACCTGATGGGTATTGGGCTTGCCTTCCATGCAATTTGAAGGTGACTCCTGGTGCTAACATAGGGGATACTTTTCCTATTTTAATATCATTTATTTCATTGAGTTCTATTATTTTTGTGCATTACACATGCATGGTATGGTATTAGAAAGAAAATAGGGCAGGTGTTTGGTTTATTTAGCCCAATTCAATAAGGTCAATAATTTTGGTTTTTTTACATTATTATACATTTGAAAATAAGCTAGATGCATATGAGCCAATCTCACTTGCATTAATCTTGAAACTTCTATCAAAAGTATATGTTTTAATTATTTGTATTTTTGTATAAATGTGTTCTTTCATTATTAACTTAATATTATAAACACTTGTCTATACACAAAAAAAAAAAATAGCTATTTCTTTGTAAGGAGACTTTTTTTTATTGCATCCTAGTCTTTTTAATTTCAAAATTAACTCCCTTTACTTTTGATAAATGAGTTCTCTTTGCAAAAACTGAAGAAGCTCCACTCATTACTCACTGGTTTCATTTCATAACTTGGATGGGCCACCTATACCTCCCCTTGCTACTTTCACTTCATACCTTGGTTTGTCCATTCACGACCTTCTCACTAGGAGTGAAATCCTCTTCCTTTCCTAAGGTTTTGTCTTCTTGCAAAATGTGAGCAAATGGATGAAGGAAATAACAAAGAAGAGAAAATAAATAATGATAACTATGCAGGTGAGTGGCAAAGAGGTTGAGAATACACAACATGATAAAGCTTTAGAACTAGCAAAGAGGAGAATTGAATTGTGTTGTTGATTTTTCCCCTACTCGCCTTATCAATGAGAAATCAATGGCTTTGGTAAGGATTGGTTTGATTTTCTGAGATGGAGGAATAATGTTTGTAACTTTGTCACATGTTGGAAAAGTAATATCCAATGAGATATGTCAAATTGGAAGTTTCTACTCAAGAATTAGCTTTGAAGAAGAGGAGGTTGATGTGAGAAAGTTGGATCACATATCATGGGTTCGAATCACCAAGGTGTGTCGGTTCTCAATGGTAAGAAATCACTTGGGATTCATTTTTTTGTGCTTATCAGTGGTTATTAATGTTCAATATATTTAATTGAGAGGAATTCATGACTTAATGTGTCGCTCTCTACTATTTTTTTCTACTACCAAGCACCTTATTTGCATATAACAAGTCGAAATGGGTTGAAGCTTTCACGAGAATCTCACCAACTAAGCCCTTCAAAGGCTACTTAAATCACGGTGAACGAGAAGAAAAATGGAAAGAGATATAGTAAGAAAACAAACTTGTAGACTTCTCAATGAGATATAGAGAGACATGAGATACGACGGGGATCCAATGAGTAAATGGATGGAAAGGATGAACTACATAGATGAATGATCGAAATGTGAAGATGAATGGTTGAAATGATGGCAAATGTCATTGTTCAATCATTTTTATGGAAGAATATTTACAAATGTGTTCAGAACATAAACTTTGTTCGGTGTAATTATTTGAGCTATGGAAAAAAATAGTCCTTGAGATAAATTTGACTAACTTTAACTATATATCCTATGATCCTAGAGGGACATAGCATTCTAGTGGTCAATGAGCTATGAATATAAGTGATACAAACATGAGCTCGAATTATTTATATATAAGATTGTTAAAATAATAACATTATTTATAAATAACTCTTACTATCAAGAAGAGATAAACTCGCCTAAAAAAATGTCTCACAAATAAATAGTTTAAACCATGATTTCTTGTGATGAGGAGGTTCTGAAGTCTATATAAAACTCCTTCTCCTAAATGTATGACACATTGATTGTCTATAATAACCTGGTTTTAATCTTTATAAATTAACATATTAAGTTATGTACACTAAATATAATGTGATTATATTAACAAAAGTTAAACAAAGGGAGTTAATATATGGTGATCTATAATATAAATATGTAAACAATAGTTGTAGATATTTTTGAGTCCATGGAAAAAATCCAACTAGTGAATAACTACGAGTTTAATTATGGACATAGTTGTGATATTATATTTAAAAGTTATACACGTAATTAATAATATAATAATTAACAGATAATTACAAAAAACATAAAAAAAAAATGGTGAGTCCATATCAAGGAAAAGAGACCATATGTGTAAATATTTTCTACCATATGCCCTTTGTGAATTATTGCACTTATTACAATGTCTCGATATGATAAATAACACATTTTACCTTTATGTATCCAAAAGAAACCCCTTAAAGAAATGTATGCTTCATGAAAAATAAGATTTATAATGTGTAATCTCCCTCTGGGAGCACCCTTCTCCAGTGTCCTCCATACTAGAAACAATGGCACCCTCTCTATAACACACCCAGCCCCTTAAGTATCGTTTTAAGGGATGGGGCATCAAAATTTTGCTTTCATCCATCAACTTGAATCCTCTTCTCGAGATCCCCATCACCTTCTGCTCGTCAAGAACTTTCCAACCACTATTTCCATGCTCAAATCTGAGCTCTGGATTGGAAGTTATGTCCTTCTAAAGTTCTGCGAGCCTCATTGGTCAAAGGCCATGTGGTGCCCACATGGATTCGTCTCATTCGTACTATCCCAAGGTTCCCCGAAGTTTCATATCTTCGTAGCGCTCCTACATCTATGGTGGAAATCCATCCACCGTTAAATCCACGAACGATACTTCATCCTCGTTTAACGTACAGGTTACAGGAATTCGACGTTTAGTGCTTCAGCGTTGAATGCCTCTTTTTCTTTATGCATGCATATCTTATGGAGTCCCGAAATCCCAAACTCTCGAAGGACCCCGAAATCTTGCCATGTGGCTCTGACCTTCAACCCTTTCATCTTATCTCAGATACTACACCCCAAACCCTCGAAGTCTCGAATTCATGGACTCCTGAAGGGTCCACCCTTACATGTGATAGTGCATTAAATGTAGAGGAAAGGATAGGTGGGTCTCAAGTACTCCGCCAACTATTAGGCCAAGAAAGTATGTGTCAGCGGGGATGACACACAGAAATTCAGAGATGACATGTGGCCCCATCAATGGGTGACATGTCTCACGTTCTAATGGAAGCGTGGGGTCTATGAAAATCACGAAACAAGGTGACACGTGGCACGCCGAACATGGGTCCACGTCACCCTGGGTGACTTCAACATGCCATGTCACTCTGGAATGACAACCTTTCAATGCCCCCTAGATCTCACGGTCGAGGTGTGTCCACATAGATCCAGATATCTACGGCCTCTGTTACTTCGTAACTTCGGCGTTCAGGGAATCCATCGTGTAACTTCCTCTTTTCTCCCGGAGTGATCAGCGTCAGGTTGACCATGGTCTAGATCTAACGGTCATGTGATATCCTGAAGCGTCCCTAGATCTACGGTCTATGTCACTTCACGAGTTCGACATTCAAGGGTTCCTTCCGCTTAACATTCCTTTTCACCCGGAGTGGTCAACACCGGACTGACCATGACATAGATCCAACGGTCAGGGAAGATCTTGAATTCCCTCAGATCAATGGATCACATTACTTCTCATGTTCGACATTTGGCGGTTATAGGTGGTTATACCCTCTTAATACTCCTTTTCTCCCAGAGTAGGACTTCGCCAAAGTGCTACATGTGAATCTTTCCCTTGGTGGATCAGACGGTTGAGAAGGGTTCTCAATGGAGTCCCCAGATCAACGACTCATAACTCTAGCTCAAGGGTCCCTTGTTCTCAGTATTAGGCCACTCCTAGAGGGACACCTATCAACCTGAAACATGTTGGCAAGATACGTGGCACATGCCTTAGGTCATCGACATCTCTTTTCTCTTCCCCAAAGCCGCCACACATGGCATCACCATTTATTGACATGTGGACCCCCACATGATTTCGATGTGATGTGCACGTCCCCACGATTAGACGACTGAGAGGGATCCCAAAGGATATGTAATTTGATGGTCCACAATACTTCGCAACTCCGACATTTGAGGGTTTTGGTGTTATAACACCTCTTTTACCCCGAAGTAGTCAATGCGGGACTTACCACAACATCGATCCATCAGTCAAGGGAGATCTCAAATACCCTCATATCTACGAATCACGTTACTTCGTGATCGAGAAGATGATTGGGGTTTAGTAAGAGGACAAATCCCGTGTTTACGAGTAACTGACAGTCATCGGTCATCCATCAAGTCACTAGTTCGATAGGTCACCTTCGGTGCATTTGGACATTGCAGTGTTCATTCGCCCCGGAGTTTCAAACTCCCAGAGTCTCAAAGAGCTTAGCTCCTTTTTTAGTGTAGCAAAGGGTTCCATGGGCCTGGTCCTATGGAACTTTGCCAAGCACCAGAGGCTACACTCTTTAAATCTTAGCCAATATTTGGATTAAGGTCGTGGGCATGAGCTCATGGTTTCTTGGAAAATTGTTTTGAAGGGAGTGCCCTCCAATTCACAGAACTTAAGTTCCAAAACAAGGGGAGGTATTTTCGAACTAGCCTAGAGGCCAAGCTTATCACCTTACACCCATTCAAATGCAACGTCTTACAGAAGAGCAGTAAGCATTATAACCATTAATTTCACACGAAGCACAATTAATCACAATTACATACATTCAAATCATGCATTTCAATCCAAGTGCACAGGGCAAATGAAACACTTATCTATTATAGTCGATCGTTGACCAACCTACTATCGGTGTTTGCCTTTCCACCCAACCATAGGCTTAGAGGAATTCATTCTTAGCACTCTGGCCACCCCCGTTCCAAGCCATGATATCACTGGGAAACTTTTGCAGTTTCTTAGAGAATCTCTCTGTCACAACAACTCTTGCAATTCCTCATAGACTCCCTCTCTATCACAACAAATATTGTAATTCCTCAAAGACTCTCTCTCTCTATCATGGCCTTTGTGAGGTTTATCAAATGTTCCCTCAGCATCAAGCTCGCGATCTTCTGCTCAGGTCATGTTTTCTGCAAATTCTCAGAGATCCTTTCTCTTGTTCTCTCCAGTAACCAGAAAATCTTATCAAGATTCTAGTTATTCTTCTCAGCTGGAGAGCCTCACACGCTCTTCCTCTTTTCTTCTACATACCTGGGTCGCACATTCCCCTCCCAGTGTGTCTCCTTCTTATCTACCTTCATGTGTATTATTGCACACCTTTCTCCTCCTCGGGAAGGTTTTGGACCTATCTTGTTCCTTCTTTCAGAAGGAAGCTCGGGTAAGTCTGGGCTTGTAGGAAAAAATGCCCTCTATAGTACTTCGGGATGACACTTTTTTGTCTCCCCAACCAGACCCTCCATGCTTCTATTCATTGGGGTAGTTGATTGTTCAACCACCAATCATTTTCTTATTAACCAATTTCTCCTTGGGATCAAGATGAGGCTTATTATTTCAACAACGAGAAATTTGGGTCATTTTGACATAATGAACCCTCTCCATAGTTTCCTCACTATTTTCCTCTAGTGATATCATGGCCAGTACTTTAAGGTTTCACCCCCACAGTTAGTTGTTGGCAATCTAAACAATAATACATTTACATTGTACACATGCAATAGCATGGTAATCATAATTAATGATTAATTACAAGCTTGGGGAAACAGGGGTGTTACACTCTCCTAGGTTTGAAACTCAAACACATGATTATAATCAATGCTTAAAGGTCATACAAGTGAAAGATAACTTTTGATTATGTCTAAACGACTTGGTTCTTGATGGGGTGAGAATTAATTATTATAAGGGAATTTTAGGGTTGTAACATGATCATAAATGCTAGGGAAAAGGAGTCTTCTTACCTCCATTGGAGAATTAGTTGAGATAGGATTGCTAAGAGATTGTGTGTTATTGAAAGGAAATCGTGTAATTGTGTTGTGAGTTATTGAAAAGAAAAAGTCCTCAAAAAGTTGAACGTTATTTGAAAATTTTGGAATATTTTATATTAGAAATTGTTCGAATCAAAAGTCAAGAATATGTTGAATTAGGATGATTGAAATATTGATTTTAATAGTAGTCCCCGAGGTGTAGGACAGTCGGTGACAGAGTGTGTTGTTAAGCCACTCTGTGATGTTAAAGTCACCAGTTCGAAACCTGCGGGGACAACAAATCCAACCATGTTAAGGGTTGGTGTGGCTCAGGCCGGGTGCGATCCCCGGGTGATTTTGACAGCTTAGATGCCCCTGAGTCGCGGTTTCTCAAGCCACAGGTTAATCGCGTAGCCAACAGGTCCCGCACAAATTAACAAACAAAATAAAAATATTGATTTTAATAGTTATCTTTTATTCTTTTAGGACTTATACAATAATATATTTACTTAGTACATGTCTCAAGTTTATAGCTTGGGTGGTTGAACAACATGTTTATTATCCTCCTCATCAGGGTACAATTCCCTCAAAATAGACAGATTGGTCAATTGTGATAAAGCTAGAAGGATAGACGCCCCCTAAAATAGAGATCCACTCCAATAAACTTGAAAACACCTCATCCCTTGCTAAGTATTTCCATGATTAAAAAAATATATTTACTTAATATATAAAATAAATATGAACAAGACTTTAAAAATATAATCAAATTTACAAGTAATAAAAAACATATGAGTCAAATTCCAATGCATTTTTTTTTAAATTAATAAAACCTTAATCAACATAATAAAATAAACAAGAAAATTTTAAATTATAAGTATTATAATCAAATAGGGCGTATATTATAATGTACTATAAACTTCAAAAAAAAAGTGATTATTCAAAACACTATAGAGGGTGTTCTCCAAAATACCCACTACTATGGAGTTCGAATATGAGCAAACCCATTATAATAACCCACACCCTCCCCATTATTACATGTCCAACTCAATTATCACATCCGTGTACCTCTTCAATAAAGCTTGCATTGAAGCGTTCTACATAGGTTTTCTTTAATTATACTAAATAGTTTGGATTAGTGATATCATAACATGGTTATACTATAATGTTTAATTGTTTTAATTGGTCTTAATCTTAATCTATGGTAAAATATTAAAATATTTTAAAGTTAGAAGTTATTATCTATATTTGTTTTTTTACGTTGTAAGGTTTACTATAATAATAATTTTAAGGTCATGGTTAAGTTAAGACATCAAATTGGTGTATGAGACTTTCTTGTTTGTGGGACAAGAATCTCCTTTTCTTAGGGATTTGACTACTAAAGTCTATTGTATATATACCTTAATTTTAAGGTCACAACCAAACCAAACACCAAATTGATATATGTGACTCCCTTATTTGCAAGACAAGAGACCCTCTCTACGTGAGAGTTGACTACTAAAATTTACTAAAATATACATACTCCATATCCTACCCCTCTGAATTTAAACTTATAACTTCTTAAAAATAAATCCATATTGTATATATTCATTCCAAACTCATATTTCATATCTCTCTTTTATATATATATATATATAAAACATTGATTCATATTTACTATGTCATTTTGTATTTTATATAATTTAAAGACCTGGTTACAACAACCGATGTAACAAAAGTTCGGGAGTTAGTAATAATTCTCAAACCAATTTTAAATGATATTTATATATTACACCTTTTTGCTAATCCGCAAGGTTTGATCACAAGACCTCCTCCCAACACTTGGAGAAAAATACACTTGTCTTACCATCTGAACTGTCTCACGGGACTATTTATATGAAATTTCTTTTAACATGGTTGGTGCGAAATTGACATTAATGGCTTATAGTATTGGATAAGAAATCAATCATAGTTGTATTTAACCATATCAAATAATATTTGAGTAGGCCTATCATTTGGGGATACGTGC
Source organism: Picea engelmannii (assembly GCA_009831015.1). Taxonomy (NCBI): domain Eukaryota; kingdom Viridiplantae; phylum Streptophyta; class Pinopsida; order Pinales; family Pinaceae; genus Picea; species Picea engelmannii. The sequence continues at coordinate 168,314 of ML779214.1, forward strand.
ATGCCTACGCCATTGCGTGCTTGGTTGTGTTTTTATAGAGTCGTGGCTTTTAATATTACATGATAAAATAATCGTATCATTGAAAATGTGTTGATTTTTTATGGATTTGTTGGATAAATTCACTTTGAATAAATTTCCAAATTTTCCTTCCTCACTTTGTAATAATGATGGCATTAATTTGGAAAGATTATTTGCATTTGAAAAAAATGTGAAGATTATGTGAGAAGATGAAATATAAGAATTTAAATTAAATTATAATTTTTATTTATGGAAAATATTGTATGTAGGAGGTTCCTCTTCGATGGCCCTTTCGTGTGTAATTAATGGTCTTACTCTTTTTGGGGGTTTTCACAGCTTAGTAGACAGGAACGAGATCTAAAGATGATGGTAGGATAAATAAGAATAAATGCACCTCAAGCATTTATTCTTATTTATCCAACCTTCCTAACCTCTTAACTCAACCAAAGTATGGTGATCTTGGAAAACTTCTCTTAATGCTTTTCGAGCACAGAAACAAAATTCTAAAGAATCACAAGTAATCACTTACCCTCTTAAGGTCCGACAGACCAATTAGGTCTTAGTGGACGTTAATCATCATCATCATCATTGAGTCTCATGCAAGTTTTGGTTTTCATTATTAAGAGGTTAAGAGCCAAGATGGTAAAAGCACATGTTGATTGAATTTCACAAGCATCTTCATCCGAGTTCTGTTCTAAGTTAGCATAGCGAAGGAAGGCACCTCTTCTAGGGATGGCGGATATTTGTCCGAAATCTGGTAATAAATTGTTGGATTTGTAGATTTGAGAGATTATTTCTGTACAATCTGAGTGTTTTTCAGCATATTATATAAAAATAAAATGGATTTTGAACAACTAAAAAAAACATTCCGTAAGCTAGCCAATAAAACAAACATTTCGTAAGCTAGCCAACGCCAATAAAAACGATGTTTTTTAATAGTGGTTTTTTAAATATAATGTATATGTATTTCATAAAAATTTGAATTAAATTATCATTTTTGTTTATAAAAAAGGTTATATAATTAAATAAAAAACATTTTTTTCTAATAAAGTTGTTTTCTTAACCAACTATATATGTGTTTTCTTAACTAACTATAATGTATATAATTATGTATGTGCAAGAATTTAAATTCAAAGTGTGGTGTTTAAAGACATAACAAAAAAAACATAATTTATGTATTAATTGTTTTTTATATAATTATATGTGTTTTTTTAACTAACTATAACGTATATAATTATATATGTGCAAGAATTTAAATTCAAAATGTGGTGTTTAAAGACATACAAAAAAACATAATTTATGTATTAATTGTTTTATTTCTTTAACTTGGCTTTGGATTAGGAAATGAAACTTTTAATTCTTTTCTATTTTAATTATTTGTTATAGTTTTAAAAAGATGAATCTATAAAAGTGTGTTTCAATTTTTATTAAATCTTGTAACGAAAATTTGAAATTATACATAATTTTGAATTTGAAAAATTTGAAATTCATATATAATTTAACAATTAAAAATAAATAAATAAATTAAAGAATTGTATTATCTTTCATCCTACCATCCCAGCTTTCTAAGAAAGAACCGCTTATGGAAGGAAAGGCTCTTATCTCCTTCCTTCCTCTTTTTGAGAGATGTTTACGGGCCAAGGAAAAATAGCATAGCAGGCAAGTTTGCGTACAAGGCCTTTCTTTCTTTTTCTTTTTTTTTTTCTTTTTTTCAAAAAGGACAATTTCTAAGAAATTGTATTATATTTTTAAATATATATATTTTTTTTTTCAAAATTTTAATGTCATTAATGAAATTAGACTTTGATTTTAATTATATGTTTATCATTGCAAATTTATAAAAAAAAGTTAACAATGTGTTTACAACAAAGTTACACATACGAGATTGGCTAAACATAAATATATATATGACTAATTAATATTTGAATCAAATTTTATACACCTTTGTGTTCACATCATTTTTCTATCCTATTTACTCAACTTAAAAAAAAAAAACATAACTATTTGAAAAGTAAACATACATGAGTATCCCAAATATTTTTTTCTATTTTTTTGTTGTGTAATTTCTAAGATACTAATTTTTCTTTGATTGCATTCACAATAGGGGTAAAAAGTGTGTACAAGTTTTAGAATAAAGTATACTAAAAATAGCATGAAAAATGAAAATGACAAAATGATATACCATTGAATGGAGGATTCAACAATGAATCTATTGGAATTGCCCGAATGGGTTGGAATTTTATTAGTGATGAATGTGAATTTTTTCACTAGTGACAAAGATTCAATTCTCATTAGGGAATTTAATTCTTGAGGTTTCCATAAATGGATCAAATCCCACCCTATTATCATCCTTTAGACTAGACACCAATATTTATTGTTATGACCATAATTTTGATACACTTTCAAGTCATTGGGAAAGACTTCAAGTGCATAGGCTTAAGACTGTCATTGCTAGGATTCAACCCTAGATAATTGTTGAAACTATAATTTAGGTCTTAATGGGTGTCTCAATCCTCTCCATGAGCTATGCTCTTCCCTCCTCCTAATCCCTCATTCAAATCCGTCCTTTAGTGGCAAATTTCTCTTCCCTTCCTACTAGATCGGTCATGGGGGCTTCTCTCCCATCCAATTCTTATTTTGTAGTGGTTATCGTGACTCCCTGCACAGGTAACACAAGTGTCACATTCCAAGACAGTAAAAAATATACCCAATGGTGGATCAAACCCTCAAGGATCCTCGTGGTTCAAGAGGCTTTAGATTGATTATTTCCATTTTCAACGACACTGTTGAGAAAGAAACATTATACAGTACCAATCACCTCATTTGTATATTTAGTGGTATGCAACCCAAATTAGTGGATTTACACCAATGGATCACATGTTCTTGAAAGACGAAAATCAAAGAGGAAGTCTTCTTCTACCTTTTGTTAAAGGATTCCTCATTGTGGAGTTTCATTTAGTACATGAAAGAGATCAGATCCTCATTTCAAGTCCTTGGTTCTAGGGTAACTCTAGTATATGCAAGAAGACTTAGACTCTTTCATTTGATCTTTCTTTTTCATTTCTCTCCATGACTCCTATTTAGGTTAGGCTCCAAAATCTTCCTCATCATTTCTAGAGTTATGATTCACTTTATGTTATTGGAAATAATATTGGAAATTTTCATTTCAAACATTGTGACAAGACAAGATAAAAAACATCACAACATTGCCCACATTTGTGTAGATATGGACTTTAGCAAAGGGTTTCCAACATAAATTAATTTGGTAGCTAAAGACTATTCTTAGAAATTCTCTTATCGATGTAGGGCCTAATATGAAATAGAACATATTGTTTCCTACTACACTCAATTCCCTAAGGGCCATCCCAACTCAAATCTACATGGTTGGATGGAGAAAAGGAAGAACATTAATTAATCAAGAAGGATCACCTCCACTCAATCAAGTTTTGTAGTCATATCAGTTAGTAAAAACCTCATCCAATGAGGTGGCTAGTTCTCTATATGAATCCTCTCCCTCCTTGTCACTAATGAGGACTTCCCTTCTACTTAGTCAAGATGCCAAACCCTCTTGAAATGATAGATACTTCTCAACTCAACCTTTAGCCCCGGGTGAGCTGGGTTGATTGAGTAGATGAGATAGAGGTAGAATTTAAGATCGAAGAACCCCTACTTGAGCCACCCAATCAAGACAAAGTATATTTCAAAGACCCATACATGCCTATCCAAGATCTGGAAGAGGAATGTATGAAAATTTTCAAGAAGGAGAGGAAGACTCCAATTATGCACCAATGATGATTATAAATCGCCATCAACACTTATTAGATATGCATTGTTTCTACAAATTTATATGGTTGTAGTTTGTTCATATGTATCCTTGTACTCTAGTCTATGAAATAAATATTTTTCAAAAGAAATTTTAGGAGTTAGTGTAAACCCAACCTTTTATAGGTAAGAATATTCCCCACATTTAGCGATGGCCTCCCATTTTTTTGTCACAACTATCTAGTTCCGTCATAGCATTTTCTAATATAAATGATAACCATTATTATGAAAAAATTATAAATCCATTGGCATCAATTCCATCACCTGACATGGAAGAGATGAATGGATTTCACCTCTTAAAAATTATAGCTCCATAAAAATCCTTAAAAAATGTGGAATAATTAATAAATTTTAAATCATTGATCAAGGAAAATACCTTAAATGAAGGTTTACATGACCTTGATAAAGGACTTAAGCAATAATTTCATGAATTCTCAATTAAATTCTTTTTTGAGTTAATCTTAAATACTCAATTAAGGCTTAGAGTTTGATCAAGGGCTAGACCTCAATCAAAGGATAAAACTTGAACACGGATCTACTATAAGTTAGACAATGACCACACTTAACATGTTATATATGATAATAAAGAAAAAAATATATAAGAAAATACAATTGCATGTTTTATGTTAAAATATTCTTTATATTTCACAAAGTTTATGTTAAAATTCCAAGAAAATATATACTGTGGATATTATTTCAACAATTAAGATGGGAAACAAGAAAAATTGTATGAGAAATAAGGTTTAAAAAAGAACAAGAAAAAAAAATAAAATTAAAAGAACAAGAAAAAAAAATAGATTTAAAAGAACATGACAATGTTGTTCATGAAGAATGAAACCCAATATAAAATGTAAGTAATGACATGGACACGAGTGACACCCACTAGAAAATGTAGATAATGACATGCATGCAGAACCAAACCCACCATCAAATGTATGTTATATTGGTATACGCATTGTAAGAAAGTCAACATACCAACCCATTGGTCAACTTTTAGGTTAATACATTGGCTATCATTCGATGCATCTAATTGGAGAATCTTCAAGGCATCTAATTGTATAGAATATCAACAACTTTTAACCATGTTCACCAAATAGATATTATAAGTTGATAGTCTTTATTTATATTTTATAAGTTCATAGTCTTTATTTATATTTGAGTTTATAGTTTACATAGTAATTTTTATATTTAACACATGTTTTATATATACACATGTAAAAATTAATTGAATTATGTAGGAATGGAAACTATTTAGCAGCAGAAAGAACATGTGCCCTTTCAGGGTTTTAAAATAATTGGAATTTGTAGTGATTTACAAAGGGGTGGAAACTTTTATGAGAGAACATGATTAATTTATATAAAACAAAAATGACTAATTTGGGATTCGATCCTTAGTTGGATAATGAGAGAACATGTTGTAACATTATTAAATAAATATTTGAGAAAAAAATAGTTATTAGATGACCTTAAATCTTGCACAAATTTGTAAAGCACTTGAAATTAAAATAAGAAACAATGTTATTGTATTTTCAAGGTACTAAACATGGAAAAGCGTGTGAGAATGTAAAAATCTATCAAAAGTATTATATTTATTTGGAAAATTAATAAAACCTAGTATTTGAGTTATTCAAGGGTAATTACAATTGTTATTGTCAAACTAGCAATTTTAAGAAGTCGAACAGTGATAACATTCTCAAAATTAATCTATGTATCAAAAATAACATTGTAAATGCATACTAAATTAAGTATTATATTTATTTGGAAAATTAATAAAACCTAGTATTTGAGTTATTCAAGGGTAATTACAATTGTTATTGTCAAACTAGCAATTTTAAGAAGTCGAACAGTGATAACATTCTCAAAATTAATCTATGTATCAAAAATAACATTGTAAATGCATACTAAATTCAAGTTTCTTATGGACAATGAAGTTGATTATAGGGATGTTATTTGTAGGAAACCCTACACAAGATAGACTTCTAAAGGGTGTTAAAGAGAAGGTGGTAGAAGTTTGGGAAATGAATTCTAGTGTTATGCCAAATCATAATCATTTCTATGATGATGCTTATATAGAGGCATGCATTATGGGAACTATAAGCATGTTATTGATCCAGGAGGATCCAGAACGTTCAAAAGTGATCAAGGAGGATCCAAAATGATAAAAAATTCATAATCTCAAATTCTCTTGAAAATGACTTCATTGCATAGATCTCAGTGATATCTTTCTAACAGCAGAAAAATCGCCTCAAATGGAGTTCGTATGAAGAAGTTATGGATGGTCAAAGTTTGGTCAACCAGGGCATAAGTCAAAGGGGTGTCACGTGGCAGGCCCACAGACTACCACGTGGCATCTCTTCATAGGCCCGTACAACTAAAATATGATTTCATGTTGATTTTATCATGGTGACATGGTAGCATGACAGGTTGCCACGTGTCACCCAGAAATGACATTTTTAGCAGCCCATGTGGACCAATAAAAAAGTGTCACGTGTCATCCATATGGATGATGTGGCATCTGTATAGTAATGTGGCATCCAGGTGGCGGGTACAGATGGCAGCCAAGTGGAATATCCGTAGAGGTACAGGTGGTAGGTGATGTGGAAAGGTGTTGACGCGGGAAACAGGTGGGTCAATCAAAAGAGTACCACGTGGCACTCTCTAATTAGACAATAATGGCTAAAGGAGAATAACATTTGTTGGGGATCGAATGGAATAAAACCCTTGATCTCCCATGGAATTTGGAGAATATTCTTTAGTCTTAAAAACAATCCACTAACCACCATGTCATGTTTAAAAACGTGTTATAACAAGTTCATAACTAATTATTTAAAGTTGAATTAATATGGCCGAGAATATAACACCAATTTTGGGCCATAGTTGGGCTGACATAGGCCTATATAATGGGCATGGAAATCAATGGTGAGAACATTAATTTACGTTCCAATACATTGAAGTTCATTCCAAGTTCATATTTTCCTCGATTTGGGTGCAAGAGGTGTCCCTAGTTTTGGGTTTATTTTGTTTTGCGTGCCATTGAGTTCTTTGAGAAAGGTATAGGGTGTTTATACTCATTTTTCTCATAATTTAGAGAGGAATTTGATGGTGATGTTATTTTTGTGTAAAAAAGTTATGTATGGAAATTTTTAGTCCAATTTTTCATGTATGAGACCCATAGTCTCGTTATGCGTGCAAAAAGGGGTCTTTAAGCACCAGTTCATAATATAGTCAAGTTTATACTCATTTTTCTCAGAATTTTGTGAGGATTTTTTTAATGACCTCTTTTTCTATGATTCAGTAGCATAATTGAAGAGTGACATCAAATTTGGCATTGTAATCCCTTTTATTGTAATTTGGCAATTGCGCATTAATAAGAGCAGTGTATTTCTCTCTATTTTGGCACTCATTATTTTCGCAAGTTATATTTATCAGTTAATGAAGTTTATGGATAAGTAAGACATTCACATGATATTTTGAAAATAGTCAAGTCAATCTTCATTTTCCCAAATCTGGTCAAATGTTTAGTATCTACTTATGAACTAATTGACAACTAAGGATTTTCAAGGTGAATTGGTATCAGAGTTTGTTGATATTTCATATCAAGTTGGTATTAGAACTCATTTGATATTTTTAGATCAATTATGGTGATAAACTGAATTATTCGAGCAATTTCAAGAAATCAACCCTAGTGTCAACATTAACATTATCACATTTGAAAAACTAAAAACATGGTAAATATTAGGCCCAACATTGTTTGTGACACATGTTTTCATTGACATGTTGAGTCCTAGTTCTATCACAAGACATTCATATATTTTTGCAAAATATACTAGGAATTTGATCATAATCCTCCTATACCTCAAGATTTTTTTATGATATTATGCAAAAGGAATCCTTAAGATGTATTTTTCAGTAAAATATGTCTAGGTGGAACAAGATTCCCCAAATGTGGTAATTTGACACTCTTTCATAGGAATTTTTATATCGATCCCACATACCTTTTATTGTCAAATATCATGGTCACATGGGATTGATAACAGTCTTTTATATGTTGAATTTGTTATCCTCTTAGAGTGTGTCCTTTAAAATGATTGAACTTGTAAGTTCCCCCATCCCAACCAAGGGACATTATGGTGTGGAATTACTCATAAATAAAAATTTATGCAACTTAATTAAATTCCTGTAGCTTTCAACTATGAATTACAACCAGATTTAGCTACTATTTGATAACATTAATTAATTGAATCTATAGCATGCTAAAATAGACATGAAATGAAGTTCAATAACTCAACACAACAACATATAATCTTTCTCATACATAGAGATCATGCACAACAATTAAACATATAAAATAACACAACAACAAGATAAAACACTAGTCTTTTGTAAACAGTTGTGCAACCAACTGCTTGGGACGGACGTTCCACCCAACCATAGACATGTTGCTGTAAATATCAAAATAAATTCACCCTCGAGCTAAGGCTAGCAATCCACAAAATATGGTGGTCTCTCATTGTCCTCTCACATCTCATAAACTCACAACCCATGGATATTCTCCTACAGTTATCCCAATTTTTCCACCATCTCTCTTCCTCTTGACCTGCCCAAACCAAGCAATGTACCCATTCACTGATCTTAGTCCCTCAGGGGTCCCATTCATTTTTCAGGGTCTCTCTCACATAGGTAACTAGGAATATCTCAACTGGGAACTCAAGGGAACTTGCTATTAGGGAAAACTACCAAACAACAACAACAACCACTTGTTGTTATAGTGCAACTCACACAAGAGTTCACTCTTCAGGCATAACAATCCGCCTCTTCAATATTCAGCTCCAAAACACTCCAACATGCTCTAGAATTCTCCCTCCATGGATTTTCCAGCTACAAGACCTCTTTCTTTCTCTCTACTTCTTGTTCATGTGCCCAACCTCAATGTATAATATTGTTGTAGCGACCCATACAAATTTCCTTTCCTTTGGATTGCTTGTTTGACTCACACACTTCCCCAAGTTGATTCTACTCATCCCCCATGTGGCCAATAACTATGGTATGTGACTACTCACACCCACCCTCTTACATGTATTCAATGATTGGCTTTGGAAACACTCAATTAGAAATTAGAAGGTTCATATACCAATAATAATTTTAGGAAAATGGGTTGAATTAATATACATGGGTAATTCCCCCTTGGACCCCTCTTGTCCATTATCATAGACTCTCCCCCCTCCTGTGGATTAATTCATCCCCCATATTTTTCCATGTCCCCTTAGAAGTTGGCATCAGATTTTTATTATTAAAACATAGAAATCCAATTCGCATATTACATTGCTTGGTCGTAGCCACATATTATATCTACATTAGGCATTTATTAAACTGGGGATTATGGTGGGGATGTTACATTCCCCCTCCCATACAATTTTGTGTCATCCTTGGTTCAAAATATGTCGATATACATATTTGCAAATTTACATCACAATACTTATAAAATAAATTCAGCAATTTTACAACTCCAACAACAGTTCCAACCATATTCTCTTATTCCTCTCAACTCGTTGACCCAATGAATGCACCATTCATTTATCAGGGATAAACCAAGGGATGTTCCATCCATTTATCAGGGATAACCCAAGGAATAAACCATTCTTTTATCAGAGCCCCCAACACAGTTGTCTAGGACTCTAAGATATGGTTCCAGATCTCTAGCTACTCAAAATGGAGTTTTGCATTCTATCTTCTTCAAAATTGTCAAAAATTTATGGGTATTCTTCCCGCATGTTTTCTTCATTCTCCCATGTAGCATATTCAAGATTCTAGAAGGTCCATTGAACCTTTACCATCCATATGGCTTTGTTTATGGGCACTTTGACTTTCCGGTCTAAGATGTGTACCATTTCCACTCGAAAATCCCCTTTGTGCTCCACTTGGATCACATTCCAATCAATTATGTGGTTAGGGTGAGGGAAATATTTCTTTAATAACTACACATGAAATACTTTATGCACTCTCGTGGATGTAGGAAATGCTAGCATGTATGCAACTGGCCCTATATTTTCTAAGATTTCAAAAGGTTCACAATATCTAGCTACCAATTTTGGGCAACTTTCTAATCTTAGAGAACTTCTTTTCTCCTTCACTTTTAAGAACATATGTTCTCCTACTTTAAAATATCTAAACACTATATTCTTGTCTGTGTATCTTTTCAACCTATCTTGGGCAGCTTTTAAATTCTACTTGATCCTTATCATTAACTCTTTCATTTCCTTCCCCGGATGGGGTGCTAATGGAATCCCCGTGGCACAGAACGGGACCGGACGCGCTGCAGACCCACACGCAGGCACGTGACCGCCCCATGCAGCAGGGCAAGGCTGTCCTGCGGAATTAAGGCGCATATAATGGATTTGATGGACGAGGTCAGGGGCATTTACGCCACCCTTTGCTTCCCCGCTATCTGTAACATGGCTTGGCTTGTGGCTTTTGTTATTCCTCCCTGCTTGCGTTTGGAAGGGCTCCTCCCCTCACGACGCAGGCACAACTCAGCTCGCTCTGCAACTTGGTCCACTGGCTACCACCAGTTCTGGCTCCTTGCTCCTCGCGCAATTCACCGTCCACCTACACCCATGAGAGAACGTATTAGAGGGAAGCCCAAGCGGGGCTCCCCCTGGAAGCCTCGCAAACCAGCTCTCTCGCCTTCGACCTCTCCGCTCACAGGCTCTTCTACCCATCCCCCAATTCTATCCCCTAGCGCCTCTCCGCTTCCAGCGCAGACTAAACGTCGCAGACCATCGACCACCACGCCTCCTCAGCAGTCTCAGCTCCCGCGAGCCATGGCCTCCATTCCGCGCGGTACCCCCACGACTCCACGCTATCCTCCAGACCCCCGGATGCAATTCTTTGCGTCCATGTTCTTCCCGGCTTCCTCGAGTACCTGGCGAAGTGAACCACGGGCTCTCGGAGCAGCCAAACGACTGCATCTCCACCAGGCGAACCACCCCGACAGCGAACCTTTCAGAGACAGACTGGGCGTCCTATACGACCTAGTGTTCGAGCTCAGAAGAGAGGTGGCGGACCTCAAGTTTCGACTGCAAGCCACCGAAGACAATGTGGCCACCTTTCTACAGATCCTCTCGACCATGCAAATGGACCTCTCCTTGGACCCTACTGGCATCACACCGGGGGGGGAAATTGACACAGGTTTAGATGACATGCTGCGGCAAGTGGCAGCACAGCAGAAGGAACCGGAGCACAGCGACCCACCAGAGCACACTGAACGAGAGGAGCGCAAGGAACAACGTGAGGACGAACAGCCGAACAAGCCTACGACAGAAACTTGGGCAGAGGATCTCGGCGCTGCATGGCTGGGATTTTCGCCAGGTGTCTAGTTCTCAGTTGTTGTCTTAGGCTAGGTGGCTTATATTTTGAACTTTACTTGTTTTGAATTTCAGCAAATGTCTAAGACAGATGACTTGGAAGCTGACTGGACTGGTTTCCCCTCTCTTGGGGCAGTCCAGCAACTCCAGCTTGTTACTTTTGTATTTTTGGAACCTCTTTCCAGCCATAGCAGGCACCATATATAATATAACTTTCTTATTTACAAAAAAAAAAAACTCTTTCATTTCCTTTAACAAATATGGCCCAACAACTTCTCTATTAGATGGATTATCCCAAATCATTAGTGTGTTACACTCTTTTCCATACAATGATTCAAATGGAATAATTTTCAATGAGGCTTGATACCCATTATTGTAGGAAAATTCAACCAAATGAATATAATCTTCCCACTTTGATGGTTGGTCCATCACATACATTCTAAGCATGTCCTCAATGATTTCATTGGTCCTCTTTCTACACCCATCTGACTCTAGGTGATACATTGTACTAAGATTTAGATTTGTCCCAAATTCTTTGAACAAGCCTTTCAAAAAATTCGAATTAAACTTTGGATCTATGTCTAAAACTATTGCCTTAGGAACCCCATGTTGTCGAGCAACTTATTTCATGTAGATCTATGCAATATATGTTTCCTTGTGTGTAGTATTCACTAGAATACAATGTGTTTCCTTAGTTAATTTATCCACCACTACCATGATGGAATCATGTTGCTTCATTGTTCTAGGCATCTTAGTAATGAAATCAACCATGACAAGTTCCCACTTTCATTATGGAATGGGAAATGGCTGTAGCAGACCAGTTGGATGTCTATGTCCAGTCTTCACTTTCCAGCACTCTAGACATCTAGTTATGTAATTAGCCACTTCTTTCTCCATTCCAATCCAAATATATTGGCTTCTTAGAACTGCAATTTTCTTTTGATATCTTGGGTGTCCATCATATGGCACATTATGCATTTCCTTCAACACTGCATTTTTCAGCTCATTGGAATTCGACACATATACTTTTCCTTTGTATATGAGAATTTTGTCTTATTTCATCTCATAAAAATTAACTTTCTATTGGAAATTACTTTACTGTAATTTTTCTTTTATGTTCACATATTGTTGATCTGAATTCACATCTTCAATAATTTTATCTTTTATATATTTCCTGTACATGCTAATGGATGCAATATGCCTCTCATGAGCTCTCATGTTGAGTGCATCAACCACTTAATTTTCCTTTCCCTTTATATGCTTAATTTCAAAGTCATACTCACTCAGAAATTCCAACCATCTAGTTTGTCTGGCATTTAATGTTGGTTGTCCAAATAAATTCTTTTGACCGCAATGATTTTTCCTTAGCTCAAATATCCTCCCCATAAGGTAATGTCTCCACATTTTTAGTGCATGTACAATTGTTTCTAACTCCAAGTCGTGTGTAGCATAATTTATTTCATGATCTTTTATTTTTTTGGAGTCATAGCATACCACATGATCCTTTTGACTGAGGATTCCACCAAGCCCTTCCTTGCATGCATCAATTCACAAAACAAAATATTCATCCGGACCTGCAATATTCAATATTGGTGCACTTGTCAATATAGATTTTAGCTGATGAAAGCTCTCTTCACACTTGGAAGTTCAGTCAAACTTCGCTCCCTTCTTTTGAAAAGAAGTGATTGGACTTGCAATCATTGAAAATAATTTTATGAATCTTCAGTAATAACTAGCAAGAACTGTGAATGATCTTACCTCTATCACATTTCTTGGTGCTAGCCATCCTTTAATGGCCTTTATCTTCTCAGGATCCACTACTATCCTATCTTTTGAAATAATATGCCCCAAGTAGTGTATCTTATTTTGATAAAAAGATGCAATTACTTATCTTAGCATATATTTTATGCTCTCTTAAAACTTGCAACATCATTATTAAATGTTTCTCAAGTTCCTCTTATGACTTAGAGTAGACGAGTATATCATCTAGGAACACAATCACAAAATTTTCCAAGTACTCCCTGAACACTCTATTCATCAGGAACATAAAAACTATTGGTGCATTTGATAGTCCAAATGGCACTACCGTGAATTCATAATGCCCGTATCTTTTTCTGAATGTTGTCTTGTTAATTACTTCTTCCTTAATCCTCACTTGATGATAGCTTGATCTCAAGTCAATATTGGAAAAGATGTTTGCACCTTTCAACTGATCAAATAAATCATCAATCCTCGGAGAAGGATATTTGTTTTTTATGGTGACCTTATTTAGATGTCTAAAATCAATAAACATCCTTAAGGTTCCATATTTATTCTTCACAAAAAGAATCGGGGATCCCCAAGGCAACACACTTGGATTGTTAGAATGAAAGAGATGTGCCCGTTTTTCCATAGAAAATATAGCAATATTGTCACCCAACCATAGGCACAAAGGCCACCCTAAGCACCTTAACCTTGACAGAAAAAACAATTCCAGTAGCAGACCAATAGACAACCAAGGCTAGCACACCTTTCTCCAAGGGTAGCACACCAAGGAAGAATAACCAAAAACCAAGCAGAAATTCCAAACCATAACCAAGAGACCAAGTCCAACCAAAAGACAAAATCCCAGTTGCAGCAGTTGCAACTACACTCCCTCTTCAAACTTGTGCACCACTAGTCTTATGCAGTTGTGAGTGAGTGAGTGTCAAATGAGCTCTATCACCCTCTATTTATACTTCTCTATCTCACTTGACTGGGCCGACTTCTCTTTCTGGAGGCTAATAACTCAATATTAAATATTCTCTTGAGTCGACTTGTCTTCTAGGGTTATTATCCAACGTTTTAGGGTTTATCTTTCTTCCTGGAATATTCTAATCTCGGTAAAGGTTACACATAGAGGTTAATACCTCCTGCAACTACCATAATATCAAAACTCCCTCCTAGTTAGGGAGGTATTAAAATCAATGGTATTGAGAACAAACGGACCATTCAACTGGTAGCATCATCATAGCCACACATGCTATCTCATAATCACGTAGATAAACTCACGAGAAACATCATCACTATGAGTATCATTTGATAGCATCAACACCATCATCTCTCGAATCCATACTCCATCTAAGTAATCAGGCATGATGTTGAATAAGTCACTCACTCCATAGAGTGATAAAAGGACCATTCTTCTAATCCAGACATACGTACTAGAAGAATGATTGTCCCAACATATGTTGAAAGCTACGCCATGGGATACAGAGACCATTCCTACAAGAATGTCAGTCTAGGACTATTTTCTAATCAGGTCATATGTACCATAGAGATCCATCTCTACCTATATTCCTTAGAAAATATCGGTCCTGAACCATTTTCCTAATCGAGCCACAATCTATTCCTTAGGAAAATACCAGTCCATGATATGTCAACAAACTGTCAACCTAGATCGTTCTCCACACAGAGAATACCTGTCCACCGGAAATTTGTTTTGTCTAGACCATTCTCCACCTGGAGAATGTCTGTCCACCAACACACTGACTATCCATTTAGCTGGAAATCAAGTCCAACACTAGTGGTAGTCTCCATGGCACTTAGATAGTAGCATATTGTTGCTATAATACCATCCAATAGAGCACAACTGTGTCTATTCATAGTAGTATACAACTACTATCTAGTGGTACACAACCACTCCTAGTAGCACACCGCTACTAACCAGTGACACACAGTCACTACCAGTGGATCACATCCACCACAGTAGCATACAACTATTGTCATGAGACATACATTCTCCACAACAATCATATCATCTGATATCAACCATCATAAACAATATCATGATACAAACTAATTAATCTAGGCCATTCTTCCACTCACATATGTGAGATATGGAAGAGCATATGCCCTGATAAAGTAAAACATCAGCCATGGGATGTTACACATTATTTTGGTCACCCCAGTGATCCTTTTATAGCATGTGTTCATGTTCCCAAAATAGCCTTCCTTCATGAGAAAAGTGTCTGGCTTTCTCTTCTCAAAAACCCTATTAAAGAAGATCGTCACAGGCTGCACTATACGCAGGGTGTGGCGATGCCTGGTCACCGCCCTCTGCCCTGAAACTAGTTTGTGACGCCGTCATGGTCTGTCCTATAGATAGGGCGCGGCGATGCTAAAAGACCAAGAAAAGGTCGGGCTTCACAAAAGTTCTAGAAAAGGATCTTCTAGAAGATGAGGTGGCTTCCAAATATATGGGATCTTACTTGCTTCTCTGATTTGGTGGGATCATCCTAATATCTTTAACCATCTCTCTTTCCCCTATATAAATAGGGATTTCTCATGGAAAAGGTTAAGGTTAATGAAGGTTGAATAGGCTAAGAATTGTATGAGGAATTTTACTTCAGTTCATTCTTGAGGGCTTCATTTTGGTTCATCAAGTCATTGTGGATCTTCTTCATGAAAGTTTAGAGCAAGTGTGTGTGTTGTAGCAAAGGGCCACTGAAAGGGGACCTTGCAACATCAAGGATTTTGGTTGTATCTTCCACTTTTACTTAATATAATGCAGTGGCAAGTTTCTTTCCCATAAAACCATTCTCGTTTTATTGTATGATTCCTTGATCGCATGCATAAGTTTTCATTGAGTATACTATTGTTGCTTTCACTTTGGTTGGTTTGGGTTCCCTTGTAGATCCAATATCACAGGAGCACCAGAGTGGAGTGAGGACAACAAAGATACAAGGAATAGATATTTAAATGGTATGTCGTTCATCTCTTGTTTGATAGTAAATTCAATGATTAGAGCTTAGGGAAAGCATCATGTCTTGTCTTGTTTTGTTTTAGATCTATGTGGATCAGGGGAGATCAGTTTATGTCCACATTTACCGATTAATCCAATAACAAAATTGGAGACCATATTGGGGATATGACTTTTTTTTTGTTTTTGGATGTCCATTTGTGCCTAGCCTACCTCCTTTCGTTTTAATCCAGTCTCTGAGTCTGTGGGTGATCCATCTGGACTCCCTGGGTTTGAAAGTTCATTCAGATTCTTTGTCCTTAGTCCAATTTTTCCTTATTTACAGATATCGTCACATTGTACCCCATATACAGCCTACAATGTTCCCTGATCTTTGCATCCTATTTGTTTATATCAGTGCGGAATCATCACATTTTGTCCCATAGCTAGCCTGTGGCGACCTTATTTCGCCACACTGTACCTTATTGTTGAGCTGCGACGTTTCCTGTAGGATTTGTTGGTTTGGGCCTTTTTGTCTTCTATCACCCAGTTTTTCTTTGATCACCTAGGATGAACTTTTGGTGCTAGTATCTTATTGTTTTCTGAGTTCAGGACTTGTTGTTGATTAGTTTTCAGGGATTGAAAGTCTTTCTTTGTCATTTTGCAAGTTTTTTGCTTCTTGATTTTTATCAAGAAGGATATAATCTCTGGATCTAGATTTGAGTACTTGATTGATAAAAAGTCTTTGATTTGATTAAATTTTTGAATTGTTTTACATTTTCTGGATTGCTTATTGATTTGAAAGATATTTTTTTTTGCATTTGGCGAAACACTTTCTTGTCATCTTCATTTTTGTCTTCATTGAAAGTTTGATTTGGGTATTGTGTTTAGTGTATTCATTTTCTTTGATTACGTTTTCCTTTCTTCATTATACCGCTGATTTGGTTTTGGAAAGGAAGAATTAAAGTCATCTATTCCTTTTAGTAATCGCTCATAACAAAAAATTTGCATTTAATTTTTTTTTAAAAAGAGAGCAAATTGGGAAATTTTATAGCTTATGATTGTTTGGAATTGTGTTCATTCAAGAAAAAGAAATTGCATTTTGTAGCTTTCGTGCTTCCAAAGAAATACCTTCTCCTTACTATAATTAGAGTTCATTGAACTGAAAAATTGCATCATTCATATCTTCTTGCATATTATTGGGTCAAGGTCTCATATGACATCGGTTTCATTTCCATCTCCCTCTTGAGTAAACAACAACCTCTAAAAACATTGCATAATTTTAAAACTTATTTATAACTTTTATTTTCTAGAAACTCTTCTCACCAACATTAGCTAGGCTAGTGCTTTGGAATAGGTTGTGAGGCACACTCTCCAAAGCATAAAACACACTGTAGCATCTTGTGATAGGGAGCGTTCAAATCCACTTGCAATATTTTGTCCTGGGAAGCCCTTCTCACAAAAGGGTCAAACCTAAGGTCGCATTAAGACTGGCATAGTTAATCACCCTGATTTTTTGGTCTTGGTGTAGAGATTGCATGTATTACGGGGGTCACTTGAAGGTATACCTACAATTATGAGTGGAAGCCTTTTGATTTGATGTTAGGCTAGATACCTTGCCTTTGCGCATGGATCGGACTGTCGATTGTTTCCCCAGGCATCATTGTTGTACTTGGTAACCTTAGTAGCCTATCTCTTTAACGTCTTACATGAGGTGACTGTGGAGGGGCAAGTCATCATGGTACCTGGAATCAAAGTTGGCCAGACTCACTCAGGCTCCTTGGAGGGTATACCCACGATTATGTGTGGGAGCTTGCACCAGGGTGTAAGTCCGTTAAGCAGGTTGCCAATGTAAATTTTTCGCCCACTCTATTCTAGCCCCTTCTTGTCTTGACTTCATGACTTTGGATTTCATCACCAACTAGTGACTTCGAAATAAGAAGGTTTGTTTTCTTGCTTCGATTTCTGCGAGTGTTTTTTGTTTCCATAGTTGGCCATAGATTTTTTCCATAAAATATTTGGTTTGACCAACATCGACCCTCCACGTCGTTCACGTAGGATGCAAGGACTACCCCCGGAAGATCCGGAGGGTTACCTGCCTTTGCCTCCTAATTCACCGGAGGGATCTCCTGAGCAGAGAGAAGTCCAGAACAACATAACCTCACAAGTGGAATGTTCCAACTCTTTAGAAGATTTCCAAATTATTTCTAATTATCTAGAGGCTTTCCGACTTCCTCCAACTCTGTTACCGTTTACTGGATAAGAGAGACATATTCTACAGTTGAATTCATCAAGAGAACTTGTTGTTGAAACTTCTGGAGCACCGACTGGACCTCATACAGGCCCTGGAGTAGAGAATCCCCCTCTTTCTAGTGAAGCATTTATAACCTCGCCTCGCACTGTGCAGGAGATTTACGACAACTTAGGGGTGAGTCCTAACCCAGCTATAATATCACAACTACCTGAAACGTCTATTACCTACACAGTACCATTAGAACATTTTTCTTGTATAACTAGCAATATCACCGTCATTCCAGAAACACAGTCAGTTGGTCCTCACTCGACCCTTTCTCTCTTGATGGCCCATTCTACTATGGTTCCACATGATACGACTATTCCTACTAGGAATGTGGTGGTTAATCATGCTCCCATTGGAATACCACTTACGTCTAGACCTATCCTGTCACTTCCTCCTGGGTATCACACTTTGAATACTTCCATCACCATCCCTACCCAGAATATGTATGGAGGGAAAAGACTTTTCATTCCTCCTGGGTATAATGATGTTGTTGGTTTTGTTTCCACACCTGCCCAGAACCCCTCCGGAGTGTCATACGTCCCTCTTCCACATTTTTTTGGAGGGGCTAATTATTCCTACCCTAGTGTCTCCAACCCACTTGGGGGCATTGGTTCATCTATCACTTCTGGTTTTCAAATTCATTTTGGAGGACAATCTCAGACTGGGGCACAACCATAAGTTGGGGGGGAACCTCAATTTGGGGTACAACTGTAGGTCGGGTGGTAACCCCAGATTAGCATACAACCGCAATCTGGGGCCCAACCTCAATTCGGAGGGCAACCCCAAGTTGGAACCCATAACCCAGTTTATGGGCAAACTACACCTGTACCTTGGATACTTCCTCTCCAAGGAAATCCACAACTGTTTGGGGGAAAACATTCTCAAGTTAACTCTTCTGTACCTCCCAATCTCAGCCAACCGTATCCAGGTTCCCTGAATCCTACTTGGGGTCCAAAATTCTAGTCGAATGTTCCTTCCCAAGGAAACATTCCAAATCAACCCAACCCTGCAGGCTACATGCCTCAAAATCCTCCCCAACCGAATCTGTCGAGACTTTCTACTTACATGTTGACTACTTACGGTCCTATTGGCATACCAACGGGACTTCCTCCCCAAAGTCACCAGTATCCTCAAGTGAATAGACAGTTGACTTTTCTAGCCACTTTGGATTTATCCAACTTGTCTAGGATCTTGAATGATCCTATATTACATTCTCCCCATTGGCCCATCATACCAGCCAAATTACCATCCAACATTCCCAATTTTGACGGTCGACCGGGAGAATACCTAAGCAATCATGTTATGAATTTTCGCCTTTGGTGTTCGTCCAACTCATTGATGGACAACTTCATTAGGTTACGACTCTTCCAACGAACTCTCAGGGGTTCGACAGCAAAATGGTACATATAGTTACCGTGAGTCTTCTTTAATGACTTTAATACCCTAGCCATGGATTTCCTCGCACATTACCAATTGCCAATTCATTACAAGACAGGAATCAGAATTTTGAGTTCCTTTAAACAATCTTTTGCCACTCATATTTCCAATCACATTCATGAGTGGAGAAGGAGACAACGTTTGATCAAAAATGACCTTCCTAATCATTTATTAGCTGAGTGGTTCACCAAATCACTCATTAGTGAAATCGCCTGTGATGTTGCCATGGGTGGAGTTATCACTGAAGAGCAGGAGATTAGTCGTGCTCAATACCTAGATCTCATTTATTCGCAAATGAGCACACTTTACGACTTAATCCCTAACGCTCCTTGCCCTTCTACCACCCATACCTCAACAACCCCGAGATCTTCTCATGTTGTTGATGGTGTGATTGGCACCTTCCATGCTGATGCTCAATCCACGCATGCCCCTCACACAAACCCCAAATCTAATGCTTCTAATGTTCAGCATGCTTCGACTCCTACGCCTTCCACAGACAAAACTTCTGAGGTTAATTCAGTTCAGTCTACCCCTGCCGGTAAAAATAGATCTGAAAAAGGAAGAGGGTAAGAACAAGGAGGATAAAAATAATACTCCGCAATCTGAAAAACCCAAAACGCAACCTTATGATGATAAGGATAAGCATAAACCTCGATATCCTTTCCTTATCTGTGGTGATGATCCCTACACGAAATATTTTCCAAGATGTGTCGAGGTCACTAAATTCCTTCAAGGGACCAGGAATCCCCCCACACCTATCCTTTTGTCACAACCTTTCCCTTCTCAACAACAAGCCCAATTGGTCATTCATGACCAACCTTCTCCTTCCACCACTTCGTATGTCCTTATGTGTATTGGTGATTCTAAAAAGAACGACGTTGCAATCGCAACTCGGGCCAAATATTACTCTCCTTCAAAGGAGAAAGTTGACGATTTACCACCTTCGTTGGTTCAACCACCTCCCTCAACTTCACCTCCCAACGGTCCTCTTCATCTCAAACGACCGGGTCTCGATACAATTCTCCTCCCTCCTCCAAAGGGCATTGTTCGGAAGTTTTCCTTTAATCCTCATCCGTGCGCTGCTCAAAACTATATTATTGTAGAAGATCTTGCGCAAGCACCCTCCACGATGTCAGCTCTCGAAGTGCTTCAAAGTTGTCCCACTCAAAGGAAGGAACTGTTAAAGGCCATTGGTGGAATTGATTCCACAGATACGAATTTGATAATCTTTGACCTGGAATATCACATTACAAGGCTACTTCCTCAATTAACATTTCATATCCAAGTTGTTGTAGAGAACAAGAATATCTATAGAACTATTATTGACGAGGGAGCCTCAATGTGCATTATGTTTGTTACTTGTTGGAAATCCATTGGCTCTCCTCCCCTCACTAAATCACACAATACACTTAAGGAATGTAATGGTTCTGGTTTTAAACCCTATGGTGTTCTTCCCTCATTGTCTATTACATTGGAAGGCAAATCAGTCAATGTCGAGGTCGAGGTCTTTAATGTGCCTCTTGACTATAACCTCTTACTTGGCCATAGCTAGATTGATTCCATTCGTGCAGTTGTGTCTACCCTTTTATGTATGTTACATTTCCCACACCAAGGAAAGGTCGTTATTGTTGACCAACTGGCCTTTTTTAATTATGATTCATGTACTAACAACTTATATTTTATCTCGAAGACACCTCCTAAGTACGAGAATTTTGGCATGGCTCTTCTAAAAGATTCAACTTTGATGGGTACATTCCCAATCCCACCACTCGATATTCCACCTCTTTTTTTCGCCTCAATCAACATGATTTCCACCTCTGTTCGCGAAACCCCCGCGTCTCATGAGCTGTGGATAGCACCTGACCTTGGTGATTATCTTTGCTATGGCAAACAAATGCCCTTAAGTCCAGTTCAATCTTCTTATCAAGCCATTCAATCGACAACTCCTTCCACTCCCTCTCTCTGTGATTCATCTCCCGATCCATTTCACGTGATCTTTCCTACCGACAAGATCATCATGTCAGTCATGTCTATGGAAGACACCCCATGGGACGATGGACCTCATCATTCCATTCTCTTCCTAGAGCAAGACACCATAGAGAGTTACCAAAGAATTTCAACTTTGTTGTCTTTTCCTTTGTTCTCGAGTCAACACACGACGTGCTATATGAAGGGAACCAGAGTAACATTTCACCCACCGTTACTCTTGATATATCCATTAAACCTGGAATCATTGAAAATGTTCACATCGGAACCTCATGTTGTGTTGATGAGTTCGTCACTTATAAAGCCATTTTTCAAGAATTTCGTGACGTTTTCGCCTGGAGCTATGAAGAGATGTCAAGTATTGATCCTGATATCGTTGTACATGAAATTAAAACCTACCCGGATGCTAAACCCTTTCGGCAGAGACTTCACCCGGTCCACCGTCGTAAAGTCGCTACTATCAAGCTTGAAGTTGAAAAACTTCTTAAGGATGGATTTATCTATCTTGTGGCTTTAACCTATTGGGTATCCAATTTGGTTTCGGTAAATAAGAAACAAGGCATGATCCGTGTATGTGTAGATTATATGGATATCAATAAAACTTGTCCTAAGGACAATTATCCAACCCCCTTCATTGACCATATCGTCGATGATTGCGCCTGGAGCGAAATATTCTCCTTAATGGACGATTTCTCTGGCTATAATCAGATTAATATTTTGTATGTGGATCAACACAAGACTGCTTTCATTTTCCCTTGGGTTACCTTTGCCTACCGAAAACTACCTTTCAGTTTGAAGAACGTTGGTGCGACTTTTCAGCACGCCATGTCTTATTCTTTTCATGATATCAAGCACATCGTACAATCATATCTCGATGATCTATCGACGTATTCCATGCATTGCCAAGATCACCTGGCCCATATCTGATCCATTTTCCTTCGTTGTCGTTACTATCGTATATGTTTGAACCCACACAAATGTGTTTTTTTTGTGGAGTCCGACCGACTTCTGGGTTTTATTGTGTCACTTCATGGAATTATGGTAGACCCCTTGAAGGTTGAGGCTATCCTTACTCTACCTCCTCCTTCCACACTACGCCAACTTCAAATTTTTCAAGGGAAGGCAAACTTTTTGCGTTGATTCATTCCAATTTACGCTGAGTTAACGTAGGGATTTACTCATCTGTTGAAGAAAGGTTATGAGTTTGTATGGGACGATACTGCCAACAAATCCTTCGAAGCTTTGAAACTTACCTTAACCCATACACCACTACTTTTCCCACTGGATTATAGTCAAGACTATTTTCTCTACCTCGCTACTTCGGACTCTACCATTGCCATGGTTTTATTCCAAGAAGATCATTTGCACGACAAACATGTAAAGTACTATTTGATTCAGAGTCTCACGACCACTGAAGCCAAATACCTACATGTGGAGAAACTGGCCTTGGCAGTTGTTCAGGTTGTCCAACGTTTTCATCATTATATCTTATTACGTGGGACCACTATTATTTCCGATTGCAACCCCATGCAACATATCCTCACTCAA
Organism: Picea engelmannii; assembly: GCA_009831015.1. NCBI lineage: Eukaryota > Viridiplantae > Streptophyta > Pinopsida > Pinales > Pinaceae > Picea > Picea engelmannii. Next base: position 191,487 of record ML779214.1, read on the forward strand.
CAATTGTTGGGGGGAAATTACTCCAAATGGATAGTGATTCTCCAGGAGTTTAACTTAGAATTCGAACGCGCTAAGTCTAAGAAATCTTTGGTATTTTCATAATTGATATGTGACCTTCCCTCAATTGAGACAGAAAATGTGGCAGAGGTTACCTGACGAATCCCTTTTTCTGATCAGTTCTAATGACGTTTGGTACGAAGATATTATCATCTATCTCCAGACTCAAACTTTCTGACCTGGACTATATAGTACGGACCGTCATCGTATACGGTATCAAGCCTGTCAATACATCATTCTCGGTGACACTCTTTATCGCCGTGGTGTTGACTCTATTTTCCGACGATGTCTCACCTATGATGAGGCTGAGAAAGATTTGAATGACTATCACTCTGGAGCATGTGGTGGTCATATGTTTGGGTATGCCACTACCCAAAAGATCTTGCGAGCAGGGTATTTTTGGCCCTCACTTTTCAAGGATTGCATTACAGTTGTCCATAAATGTCATTCTTACCAAAATTATAACAACAAAATAAGATCTTATCCTGCTCCTTTACACCCTATAGTTTTTGTTGGTCCCTTCGCAAAATGGGGCATTGACTTCATGACATGTAACCCTCACTCGGTCGAGGGGCATGGATACATCATTGTAGTTGTGGATTATTTCACTAAATGGGTAGAGGTGATGCCTACATTCAATAACACCGGGAAAATGCAGCATTGTTCATATTCAATCACATCATTACTTGGTTTGGTGTCCCCCAAGATATCGTTACTGATCATGGTAGTCATTTTCAAAATTTCATGATGTCTGAGCTTACTGAAAAGTTGGGTCTTCAGCATGAAAACTAAACCCCGTATTATCCATAGGCCAATGGCTAGGTTGAAGAGATAAACAAAGTCCTTATTACTATGCTTCGAAGGATGATAGGAATTCACAAGACAAGTTGGCACACGATGTTGTTTTCAACATTATGGGTCTATTGAACATCTGTCAAGTTTGCCATCGAGTTCACACCTTTCTAGTTAGTTTATGGTATCAAAGTTGTTTTGCCGATTGAATGTGAGATACCATATTTTAAACTAGCCGTTGAAATTCTCCCAAACACCTATGTTGAAGAGGAATGTCTATTGTACCTGATGCAATTAGATGAAACTCGTCGTGATGTCGCCCTAGTTATTGAAAATAAGAAAAACGTGTTAAAGCCCAATACGACAAAAATGTCAAGCCACGTGTTTTTTCTGAAGGTGATCTAGTTCTCCTCTACGAACAAGATCGTGATTTACTAGGGGATGGAAAATTCAAGGCTATGTGGCGAGGCCCTTATATTGTCAAACGAGTGTTGGAGAAGGGAGCTTATGAGTTAGTGGATTATGATGGAATTCCTTTGAGTGAACCCAAAAATGGGCTTTACTTGAAGAAGTACTATGCTTAAGTCATTTTTGCATGAGTGCTTGTATTTTATTGTATCATACTCTTGTGTGCTACTTTTGTGTGATTTTTTGTTGTTTGGTTTCGATCCCCAACTGCTTACCTTGCATTGTGCTTGGTTTCTAGATGTCGGTGTCTTCGCTACCCTACATTGGCTTCACCGATGACACTAGTCGTAGTACTCAGAACTTAGCATCTGTTGTTTGGGAAATCTACACACCTACGAACGAATTAATTAGTATACACGGTGTTTGCCTTGGTTGTGCAACTAACAATATCACGGAATATAGTGGAGTCATCAAATTATTGACTGACATTGTTTCACTTGGAATCCATCATCTTGTCGTATGACTCGATTCACATTTAGTAGTACTACAATTGAGTAATTTCTATGCTATCCAAAGTTCTACTTTGTTAAGGGTATATTTACAAATTCGCCTCTTGGAGCGCAATTTTGATTACATTGAATATCAACACATTCCTAGATGTCTAAATACATTAACAGACACATTAGCTAATTATGTGTTAGATAGACATTTGATACATTTATAAATCCAATCACATTTTGTATATAATGCAAGTAAGCTGGTAGAAGCCTCATATTTATATAACGATAAAAGTTTTACAAAAAATGTTTTTGTCCGAAGACCAAAATGTCAAAAATGTGAATCACATGGATTCATATACACATATAGCATAAATGATGCTCTTCACGATAACATACGACTACACGTGCTACTCTATGGAGCAGTCAAATGATAGAAGCAGATACACCCACTGTGTGGTGCTGGTAATGTCTATGGATCTCATCAATAGAGGTATCCAGGACATCCACTATCAACCCCTCCAAGTTTTTCTCTATAGCCTCGTAGTCAGCAGTGACTAATCCTGCTACCTAGATTATATCCTCCCCTCGCCTCTGAATGGGAGATGAACCTGGAGGTCGATAAGGTCCTACATCTGCATTGTCAAAGAAATTTTTTATTAGTATCGAATTAAGAACATAAAAACATTTCATACTTAAAAAATTACAAAAACATTATAAAGACAAAATGTACTTCTTACCTAAGTTCCCCCATTGAGAACTATCAGGAAGAACCAAGTCTAGGTCACCTCTGAAGTCTAAGTCGTCATATGTGTAATCATCTACCATAAGCATCTGGGGCCTCAACCAATCAAAGAAAACGTCATTGTACTTGACTATAAGACTAGTCACATGCCGAGCCATGAGGTCACACCACCTCTGCATTCTTGGATCTTGTGGGGCTGATATGTCCCACTCTACTTATAGGCACAAGTGTGGAACCCTCTCAAGGAAGAAGAACACCAAAATTGACCCGTATCTGAACTATTTTAGGTCACCTTTCCTACACTTGGTCAATCGTTTCTTCATGCTCTTGAGAACCTTGTCACACCAGTTAAAGACTCAGGGCTCCATGCACTCCACTGCATACTGAAAGTAGCTATGAAGATCCATATGGGGAGATGCACTCCCCGCCATGCGTGTGATGGTGAAAATGATGGTACATAGGGGTAAGTCTCGGACATCCCTAATAGCGACCTTGCCTCTACGTCTCTCAGCCTCTAGTACACAATATTGCCGAATGTACTCATTCATCGACAAACCACCACCCCTATTGCTTGTCAATGTCACACGGAATCCACGACGAGACAACCCTATCAAAAAATATATATCCTCGATATCTAGATTGAGTATGTGGGCTCCCACATGGAATACATGCTGGTCCACATCCCACATGTGGACTAAATATTCGAGTAACCGCAATTGGGCCCTCATGCTCTGGATCTTGAAAACTTTTAGCAGCCCACACTGTCGGAGGGCATTAACCATTCCTAGGTCATTCCAGACAAAGTAATCCTCATCCTCATGCTCTCTCTCCCTCCATTCCAACATTATGATTGTCAAAAACCTGCATTGAAACCACAAGGAGAGATTAGTATCTTTATTTTCCTCCCTAGAGATTTTTATTGGCTAAACGTCTCCTAAGAATTTTTTGAGTTACGCACGCTGCAGGCGAAGGCATCCACACAGTGCAGAATCGCCGCAGGCCAACCATAGGGTCACTTGCGGTGACCCTAGATCATCGTAGGGCACGATTTAAGGCACCTACGATGGCCTCCGCGCATAGGTACCATCACAAATTCAGGCCAAAAAGTCTACTTTTAACCAATAAAAACAAAAATTAATCCATGGAAAGTGAACACAACAAGAAGATTACCTATTCAGTGGAGACCATTCGTCTAATGATCGACTGTGCCTCCCACAATCCACAATGGAAGTTTGAGGTAAAATGGGGGTTTTGGAACAAGGTTTGGGTGGAATAACAATGGAATGGTAAAAAAAAGTTTTTACCCATATTTATTAACTTTTTCACTTTTCCATTTATATTTTATATTATTTTATGCATTTCACCTAAACCCTAAAGTCCTAACGACATTGCAAGTGTTTGATTTTTCACAGATGAGAAATCTAGGAGCGCAAATAATGGAACACAAATACGTTTCTTGGTTTGTTTTTACATTTGTTGCATGTACAGATACTTTTTGGATTTTTCAGGAAAAACCTCGAGCTCAATCTGTGTTCGTTCTCATTCTCGTAAATCAATGAGAATGCAACTGAGTAGACTTTTATCACTTTTTCGGGCTCATGAAGGTTACACAAAAAAGGAACCCTCTGGAGTTCTCTTTAAGGTCTTTTAAGAATCTCTAAAAATGAAAATATTGCCGAGCGATCTTGTTCTTTTCACGCTCGTAAAAGTATTTGAAGAAAACATTTGGCAAGTGGTAAATTATCACTTTTTCGTTCTCGTCAGATTAATTTACGAAAAAGGACCTTGTGGAGTTTTCTTTAAGTGTTTTTCAAACTCTCTAAACATGAAAAGCCCTTGAGTTTTCTCTCTTTGGACTCGTTAAACAAACATCGAAAGACCCGTACGAGACCGAACATCTCCTTCTTAGGGTTCGTTAAAAATACTTTGAGGGACTCATCCAAAGGATGAGCTTACATCAACAAGCATATGTTATCCTCCTCAATCTTGCGTAAAAATAAAGAGGTACTCGCCAGAAATGGTGGGGGGAAATTTGGGAATTAAATGTGTCTCTGTACTTGTGTTAGTGGCAGTAATAGTCTCTCTTGAACATGCCACCCCCTTTATCATTTTATTTGGGTTGGGAAATCCATTTGTCTCTCGTTTGGACTTCCGCGAGTTCATATCTTGGGTTTCCCTTGAGTCAATGCTGCCAAGAACATTGTCATGTCATTCATATGTTCAATACAATTCCAATCCTAAACAAGCCCTCTATCGAGTCGGCCATTTGCAGTTATAAATTCCTACCATGTCGGCCTTCCCTGTGTCAGTTTCGAATCATTTTCATACTTTGATTGACCTCAAATCTGTTACTTATTTCGTGTCATTGATGAGGGATACATCAAGGCCCTCCCGTGACAAGTATTTTCTTGTCGACTTCAACTCATTATCCAGGAACAAGACTTAGAAATCATTTAGTACCTTAGAGCCTGCATGCCTCAATGGCAAGTTTCTTCGCTTTCAACAGTGGGTTCACATCATTGACCATTGATTGAGAGATTCCATCGAATGTTCGACTTCATCTCATTTATTCGCATTCATTGGATTGTACTAAGGTACCTTCGGAGTCATTGACATCAATGGTGATTTTTGTTGGAGTTACTTCACACACAGCTAGGATTTATTTTTCCTAATGTTTTCCCTTGTTTATTAGTCATAATTAGTCATTATCCAGTCTCCTATATTTTAGGGGAGAATATTCCACCTGGAGAATATTATCTTTCAGTTAACACTTCAGTTTGACTAGTTGAGTTGAGTTTAGATGTTGCATTGGTTTTGTCACCATGCAACATTGGGATCATCACCAAATAATGCACACTTTCCTTGGGATCATCACCAAATAATGCGCACTTTCCTTGGGATCATCACCATATTGGTGCATTACCCTTGATTTCCTGAGTTAACTCCTCACTACTATTTGTTCAGTCAGTTAACTGAAGACTAGTTGACTATTTAACTCAGCTAGGTTGCAGTTCACTCCCGTAACTTCCTAAGAGACTAGACTAGGTGGAAGTTTACTCCTATAACTACTGGTGTGTGTCCATATCACTCTAGACCACCACTATGGCTCATTAGTTACTCATGTATCCTATATATATTGTAAATTATTCACTCTTTGAGTGTGCAGAACGATCAATGAGAATTCATTCATTCTTTCTCTCCTTCTTCTTTCTCCAATTATCTCTACAAATGTGTGTATTATTGTTTAGCTAGATCTATTATGTGCAGGTTCAACACATTTACATGGTATCAGATCCGACGAACTGCTAAGAAAAATCTACACCAAAACATTTTTGCAGGTACAAAAGATTGAAGACAAAAAAAAAGATGGATTATTCGCCATAAAAACTTCTCACGCCTCATAACTATTTGGAATGGAAGCCAAACCATTTTCTTATGTTCAGATGCAGAGGCTTGTACCAAATAACTATGGCAATAGAAGTAGAGCCTGATTCTGTCGATGAGAAAAATGACTTTCTCAATAGACAAGATATGGCCATAGGATGTATCCTCTATTTTCTTTCTCCCGAAATTCTCCATCAAGTATATGATGACTCACAAGAATCCACTCCAAATGATTTATGGATCAGATTGGAGGTTTTATCTGGGAATAAGGAAGAATGCATGCAAAATGTTGACAAGATAGAGAATGTAGAAAATCCACTGTAAGATAAATCATCTCAGTTTGAAGAGCGTTCTACAAAAGTATTTGTAGAAATTTGTATTCCAATAATTGAAGATGATGTCTACTCCATTTTAGATTTATTTTATGAATTTCATGTGGAATATATATGGCATGCATCTCAGGGGTCACATGCAGACACTTTTCCATGCGCAATGGATGCATCTCGAGAGACAAAAAGGGAGCCACGCACATCAGACTCAATTCTGATATCTTTTGAGAAAAAAATTCAGAAGCAAATTGGATATTTGAATTCCTCTTGAGAAAATATCCAATTTCAAAAAACAATTCATCTGAAAACAGAGTTCGTAAAGTAAAGTTATGATCATTTTAAAATCAACAAAATTTCAGCATTTTTCCGGAAACAGCCACATGGTTTTCAAAGTTTCATCCAAAATTTATTTGGATATTCTTCATTACAAGAAGATAAAATGGATATGTTTAGACATCTCAATGGTGCATATATTTCATTATATCCATGCAGACATCTACATCTTCAACAAAATCTTCAACGAGCACAAACTTGCACAGTTACAAGTTCTTCTTGGAGTGAAGGACAAGGTTGCTTAGCAACTGCTTTTGTTCCTTCTCATTTTATTTATTTATGCATTGTAATTTGAGGGGGGGAAGGGGGGTGTTTCCATGAGGTTTTCTGTCTTTCCATGTTTATTTTAGTGTATATTTTGTATTTGGGTACCTAACATGGCCTCGTTGTCGGGACCCATTCTTTATTTTCACCATAGTGATGTTGGAGTTACTTCACACACACCTAGGATTTATTTTTCCTAAATTTTTTCCTTGTTTATTAGTCATAATTAGTCATTATCTAGTCTCCTATATTTTAGGGGAAAATATTCTGTTTCAGTTGACACTTCAGTTTGAGTAGTTGAGTTGAGTTTAGATGTTGCATTGGTTTTGTCACCATGCAACATTGGGCTCATCACCAAATAATGTGCACTTTCCTTGGGATCATCACCAGACTGGCGCATTACCCTTGATTTCCTGAGTTAAATACTCACTACTCTTTTTTCAATCAGTTAACTAAAGACTAGTTGACTACTTAACTCAGCTAGGTGGCAGTTCACTCCCGTAACTTCCTGAGAGACTAGACTAGGTAGCAGTTTATTCCTACAATTGTTGGTGTGTGTCCAGATCAATATAGACCACCACTATGGCTCATTAGTTACTCATGTATATGTTGGCCTTTGACCAAGTTTTGGGATAACCTGGGTCATTTTGACCTATTTTGGAACTGCGACAACTAGTCAAAGAAGGATCGCTAAGCGAAGCATCTTGGTCCACTTTTGGGCCCCTATTAGGGTTTTTGGGTTAATGTAATGGGAAAGGGATGTCGGCCCATGGGTTTACCCATGCTTAGGCCCACTTTTGTAATGTATAAATAGATTCTTAGGCTAGATAGAAGTACCAGTGCATCTATGTGATGTATGGAAGATGGCTTAGTGCTAATAGTTAGATCTATGTGATCGGAAGTGGATTGTAAATGCTCAATGCGTGATCACAAGAAGCTTGCAAGGCTAAGTGCAATTTGTTGTAAGAGGCTTTGTGTTGAAGTGTAAGGAAGAAGGATCTAGCGAGCTACGCAGATCTTCTGTCCTTTGCAAAGAAGGTTTTTTGTGCTTTGTGTTGTAACTGACGATTGAAGATACTAATAAAGAAGAAGAGTTGGTGGACGTAGCCCCAGGGTGGGGGTGAACCACGTAAATATGTGTGTAACCCTCTGTGATTTGATTCATTGTGTTTATCTCTGCTTATGCTATGTGATTTTGATATATTCACTTATGATTTGTGCTTCTTAGATATATATGTTTATTAGATCTGATGTATGTGCAAGTTCTTAGTGCTGATCTGCAGGACATGATGTATTAATGTTGCTAAGTGCTAAGATATTGTATATCTAAGTGAATATTGCGATGCTCTGTGCTATCTGCGAAGTAGAATAAGGGTTGGATATTAATGGTTGACTGATGATAAGTGCGTTGTAAGTAGTATAATCACAGATCTGTGTCCAAGATAAGGTTGCAGACACCTGAGTATTGCAACCACCCCTGCCTCTACCTCGGGTGAGACTTCATCTGCTTCGTAGGTGTTGTCGAAAGGGCCGGTAGTTAGGGTTTTATTGGTGCGCTCTTGAGTGTTGAACCCTGGGTCTGCCCATCTGTGCCAACAAATGGTTCCGTTGACGGGACCTAAAACTGTGATTGCTGGGAACTAGAGAAGAAGAAGCTTTGTGCAAAGTAAGCTCTGTGCGTAGATCTGTTTCCCTAGTGCATAGTATCCTACTTGACCTGTGAAGCTTTGTGCCAAGAAAGAAATGTCATATCTGAAGAGAAGAGGTCATATCTGCAAGAAAAGAGCTTGATACTAAAGAAAAGAAGCCAGATCTGGACGCTTTGTGATCTAAGAAAAGTAAAAGTGGAAGCTCCTAAAGAAAAGAGGTCAGATCTGCAAGAAAGAGGTAAGATCTGTAAGTTTTTTGCTCTGATAAAGGTAAGAAAGTTCTAGATCTGAAATTTTTTTGCTCTGTAAAAGTAAGACTAGTAGAAATTTTTGTTTCTAAAAGCATTATCTAGGTATTCTTGGTAGATTATGTCCTAGCTTGAAAACTAGGGAATTGTTAGATGAAAGAAAGTTTGATATGAATAGATCTGATAAGTATAATGATAGATATGTTATACCTATGCATAGAAATAATGTTTGGACTAACAAATGGATGTAGGATCCTAGAAATAATTTATTGCAGATTGACCCCTATGATCCTGGTGCGAAGTACAGAAGAGGTTGGGGATCAGTTACAAGAAAAAGAGAATTAACCCTCTATTACAGTTGCAGAAGACCGGGACATCTAGCTAAAGAATTCTCTGGTGGAGGACCCAGTTGTATTTGTTGCAAAGCTCTAGATCACAAAGTATTGGATTGCCCTAGAATGATTGCTAAGCTTGAAAAAATGAATCTGCATGAAGAAAACCCTAAAGCAGATCCAAAAATAGCAGAACCCCAGAAAGAATCAAAGAAGATGTTACTACAGATGAAAGACACCTTGAATGACCATTGACATGTTAGATTAGCAGAGATATTTAAAGAAAAAGAATGCATCGAGGTAAGAATAGGAGACTTCGACATTGACTGTGTTTTGGATGAGGAAACATAGGTGAATGTTATGACAGAAAAAACTTGGGAAGTTATAGGGATGCCTGCTATGACTCCATCTCTAGGAGGAATAGGGTTATTCATAGGAAAATTGGTAAACCTATGTGGAAGGCTCACTCAGATATGTATGAATGCCAATGGAACTTCGACAGAGGAAGATTTTGAGATTATCAAATTCATTGAGGACAACGCCCCATTTACTATGTTACATGGAAATGCTTGGATTGAAAGAGATCAAGCCAGAAAGAAGGAAGACAGAAAACTTTTAGAACAACAGAGACAAGAGTTAAAAGACTTCATGACTAGAAGGATCGCACAGTTGATTGAAGAACATGAGAACATATCTAAGCCATATCACACTAGGAACCCGGACGTCGAAGTTATCAGAATGCCAGAGGACTCACAAAAGACTGAAGTTTCTATCATAGATAAAGAAGAGATGTTATACATGAACCCTAAGAAAGAACCTTAGCAACGCGAAGTGACTACATCCAAGGAAAATAGGAATCAGAATGGGAAAATAACTATTGAGACAAAGCTCACTGGAAATAAAGCTAGAAAGTTAAATAAGAAGAGGGAGAAATTGCAGGAGATTCCATATGGAACATCGCAGAAAGAAACTTCACAGAATTTGAGCTTCGCCAAGATATCAAAACAATGACATGGGTTACTTCGCCATGGTGAAGCAATATATCTGTTGGAAGTCGATATACCCATTCAACTTCCACCCCAAACAGAAAGAAAAGCATTAAAGGATCACCACCAAACCATTGGATAGTGCCAGAACGGATAGAACAAAGTTAACAGAGGACCCATACCCGTTGCAAGTAGATCGTTGTTGATATTACCTATTTATCTCATCGTGCCATGCCCGAAGAACACTTTTTCCAACTAAGAAATTGAATCTCGCAGACTAGAAAGTGTCTACAGTGATCATCACACCCTTGTTATTCATTCTCGTGCAGTGCCCAAGATCATTGTGACCCCGATTATTTATTTTGTGCGTGTATGTCCAATGAACTCATCGCAGTTGAAGAGTCCATCACATAAGTCCTCCTTGATTTAATGATTGAGAGAGTCATGTCGGAAAGAGGAATGTCCACTGGAATCCAAGCATCATCAACAAGAGGAGTAGCAGCTTCTCCTTCCACTACCTGAGCAGGATCGTCTCGATGGGTCGACGAGAAACGTACTAAACATAGAGATGATTTGGCGAATGATAAACTAATTATGAGCATTTTTCCTACTTACCTACCCCCTCTATGTGGTGAAATTAACCGTGACAGTGTGCCTCAAGAATTCGAGTATGATATGGTTACTGCATACCTGCCAAAAGGGGTGCACGCAATTCATGTTGATCAGGACAAGCTCGCAGCATTGAATTTAGCGACTTCAACCTCGGCGACATGAAAGTCTACAGTATTCTCGCTTCGCACAAGTATCTAATGAATATGAAGGGAAAGAACTCAAAGATCGTCCCACAGTCTTGGACCCAGAACCTCGCACAGTCAACATTGTTGAATGTCATGAAGATCCCGCACTTTGGCAGACACCAAGAGGTGAATGCGTGTGTAAATCTACTTTTGTCTTTCTATCATAGAGGCTACTTGTGTTTGAACCATCATGTCATGGTGGATCCCACCTTGATTAATCAGATCATAGGACTCAACATGCAAGGACCTAATCCACAGGAGTTCTATCCTGGAAAGACCACCGATAGAGCACTAGCAGTGAAGATCAAAGAAACCTATGGCGATGTCGAGAAGGGAACGCGAGGCTACAAGGTAGCCTCTATTCAGAGTGGTGTAGTGCGCCTTGCCTTTCAGCTAATCACAGGCAAGCTAGTCCGCAATAATTGGCCCACCCAAGTAACTAGATTCGTAGTCGATCTCGCAGGGAAGTGCGCAGAAGGACTTCAAATGAATTGGGCGAAGTACTTGGTGAATCATCTTGAACTAGATTGCAGGGAAGCACAAGACCAAGGGTATGAGTTCCATTTTAGTTGGCTTCTCATACTAATCACCTTCATAGTATGGGAGATGTCGGAGGGTGCCACTTTCCCAGAGACTGAGCCATTTGAACCTTTGGCTGCAAGGTTTAGTACCCTGTTGTACTCGATCGATATGAACAAGCAATGGCAACTGAATGTCATCTTCCATGTATACTACAACCAGCTGAAGACCGCCATCTAGGCTACACCTTGCATTACCCATACACTCCACAGATTCAGACCCTTAATGAAGTTTAGTGCGGATCGCCACTTCATGTATATAACAGCGCGAGCTGATGAACATAAGCAACAGTTGCAGTCTTATTAAAATTTAACTGAAGAAGACCTCGAAGAGATCACCAAGGATTGGTTAGTGGACCTTCTCATTCCAGTGAACACGTAGAGCTGTCCAATGTTGATAGCCCAGAAACTGTACTGGACATACTAGGACCAAGCAAAACGAAGAAGCCTGAAGAGGTTCACGAAGTAGACAGTGCATCTATAAGGACTGCCTCTATCACACCAGACGAAGGAGGTGATGTCGAAGAGATAAAAGGCACAGAAATTGAACAACAAAAAGGCGAAGTACCACCGCCTAGGGATGAATAAGACTCGTCAAAGAAAAGGAAGGTCTCACCTCTGAAAGCATCCTCCCAAAATAATCCTAGGACCCCTGTAACCAAGATGCGAAATACCCTCACATTGGATGACTTTGATTTCATCATTGCAGCACTGAATGATGATTCAAAGGAGATAGTAGAGAAGCAGGAGGTGAAGAAGGAGCAGATGTATAACCATATAGAGATCGAACTCCAAGGAGTTCAAAAGGCACTCCAGTTCAGTCGCACAATACACACCGTGCCTCTGACGATAGGGATTGTAGAACTAGGAGATGAACCAACCCAACTTCACAAGATTGCCGACATGGTCGAAGCTCACCTTCAACAAGCTCAAGAAGACACAACACGAACCACCCAAGATCTCACATAGGTACAGGGGGTACTTGTCGAGAAACGCAGTGCTGCCGAAAGAGAAAATCTTGCTCTTCAAGTACAGTGGGATAAAGAGAAAGCAGAGATACAACAAAGCAAGGAACATTTTCTTGCAGAGCAACTTGAAGTAAAGGAACTAGTCGATAGAGCACTCTGCTCTGTGATCATTATCAAATTACTAGTTGAAGAGAGAGTTCCAAAGAAGGTGGCCCATCTTGAAGACATTATACAGAAGCTACAACAATGCATTGCTGATCTAGAACTCTGCATTATGCCCAAGACCCCCCAAGAGATAAGAGACCAGCGAGAAACAACTTCTCAGAGCACAGTTGGTCGATTGAAAGATCTTGCCTCAGAGTGCAAGCAGCTTAGTAACCAGAGTGCCCAAATCTACGAGAACCTTACCAAGAATCCAGAGTTACAGGCATTGGGGTCGCAGCTCCAGGAAGCAAAGCATCATGCAGATACATTAAGGGCACAGCTGAAGGATCTGTCTGCAGTGGATAGAATAAAACAATCTCATGAATAATTCATAGCTCAACAACAGATACACATGATCTAGAGAAAAGTGATGGAAGTCACTCAACGCATCCAACCGGTGCAAGACAAGGAATGCATATTATTTGCTAAGATCGAAAGCCAGGGAGAAGAACTTAAGCAAGTTGTCATCACTGTAGAACAACGCCTAGAAGGACCAGTAAAGGACACAGTGGTCTTGGAATTCACCCAACAAGAGGCCACAACAACGCAGCAGGTCGAAGCAGCTTGAGCCAAGCTCGAGGCCTTCGAAGCAGAATTGCGCAGACCAGAGTGACTCGGGACAAGTCACAGGTGAGTTATGGGGGCTTGTTGGCCCTTGACCAAGTTTTGGGATAACCTAGGTCATTTTGACCTATTTTGGAACTGTGACAGCTAGTCAAAGAAGGACCGCCAAGAGAAGCATCTTGGTCCACTTTTGGGCCCCTATTAGGGTTTTTGGGTTAATGTAATGGGAAAGGGATGTCAGCCCGTGGGTTTACCCATGCTTATGCCCACTTTTGTAATGTATGAATAGATGCTTAGGCTATATAGAAGTAGCGGTGCATCTATGTGTTGTATGGTAGATGACTTAGTGCTAATAGTTAGATCTGTGTGATCGGAAGTGGATTGTAAATGCTCTATGCATGATCACAAGAAGCTTGCAAGGATAAGTGCAAGTTGTTGTAAGAGGCTTTTTGCTGAAGTGTAAGGAAGAAGGATCTAGCGAGTTGCGCAGATCTTCTATCCTTTGCAAAGAAGAATTTTTGTGCTCTCTGTTGTAACTGACGATTGAATATACTAATAAAGAAGAAGAGTTGGTGGACGTAGCCCCAGGGTGGGGGTGAACCACGTAAATATGTGTGTAATGCTCTGTGATTTGATTCATTGTGTTTATCTTTGCTTATGCTATGTGCTTTTGATATATTCACTTATGCTTTGTGATTTTTAGATATATATGATCATTAGATCTGATGTATGTGCGAGTGCTTAGTGCTGATCTGCAGGACCTGATGTATTATTGTTGCTAAGTGCTTAGATACTGTAGATCTAAGTGAATACTGTGATGCTCTATGCTATCTGTGAAGTAGAATAAGGGTTGGATATTAATGGTTGACTGATGCTAAGTGCGTTGTAAGTGGTATAATCACAGATCTGTGTCCTAGCTAAGGTTCCAGACACTTGAGTCTTGCAACCACCCCTGCCTCTACCTCGAGTGAGACTTCATCTACTTCTCAGGTGTTGCCGAAAGGGTCGGTAGTTAGGGTTTTGTTGGTGCGCTCTTAAGCGTTGAACCCTGGGTCTACCCATCTGTGCCAACAATATCCTATATCTATTGTAAATTATTCACTCTTTGAGTGTGGAGAACGGTCAATGAGAATTCTTTCATTCTTTCTCCCCTTCTTCTTCTTTCTTCAATTATCTCTGCAAATGTGTGTGTTATTGTTTAGCTAGATCTATTTTGTGCAGATTCAACACATTTACAGTTTCCCTCACACTTGTTAACGGTTCTCATCAAAGGCTGGTAATCAAGTGGTTTCTACCATGTTCGACTTCAGCACTTGTAATCACATGGCTAGATTCGTACTTACGGATGACGGAATTGAAGACCCTGGATGTTATCATTTTGGTCTAGGTTGCAATGGAGTATTTATGATTTGTATTGACACATAGATCCACTTTGTATGTCTCGTGGCTATGTCCGAATTTGAGTTTTCTAGAGAATATATTCACAATGTATTCCTAGTGGCTATGCAGAATCTTAATGACATGGATCCACAATGTATAATCGATGGCCATGACTGACATTTTTGATTTACATCAATTGTAGTCTGAGCATGGGAATGCCTACCTCATAAATGGTATGATATTATGTAGATGCTTGGTTGTTTGCAGGTTCCCGATTAGTGCGCTCCTTGTTTCTGACACACACACATTCTACAAAGTATTTCGGTTGTCATGATTTCCAGCCTCATACTTTGGGGGGGAATTCTGTTACACGTTATTTTGGTCACCCCAGTGATCCTTTTATAGCATGTGTTCATGTTCCCAAAAGAGCCTTCCTTCATGATAAAAGTGACTGGCTTTCTCTTCTCAAAAACCCTATTAAAGAATATCGTCGCAGGCTGCACTATACGCAAGGTGTGACGATGCCTGGTCGCCACCCTCTACCCTAAAACTAGTTTGCGATGTCGCCAAAAAATTTCCTATAGCTAGGATGCGACAATGATAAAACAACAAGAAAAGGTTGGGCTTCACAAAATTTCTAGAAGAGGATATTCTAGAAGATGAGGTGGGTTCTGAATATATGGGATCTTACTTGCTTCTCTTATTTGGTGGGATCATCCTAATCTCTTTAACCATCTCTCTTTCCCCTATATAAATAGGGATTTCTCATGGAAAAGGATAAGGTTAATGAAGGTTGAATAGGCTAAGAATTGTATGAGGAATTTTACTTTAGTTCATGCTTTAGGGCTTCATTTTGGTTCATCAAGTCATTGTGGATCTTCTTCATGCAAGTTTAGAGCAAGTGTGTGTGTTGGAGCGAAGGGCCACTGAAAGGGGACCTTGCAACATCAAGGCTTTTGGTTGTATCTTCCACTTTTACTTAATATAATGCAGTGGCATGTTTATTTCCCATAAAACCATTCTCGTTTTATTGTATAATTCCTTGATCACATGCATAATTTTTCATTGAGTATACTATTGTTTCTTTCAGTTTGGTTGTTTTGTGCTCCCTTGCAGATCCAATATCACAGGAGCACCAGAGTGGAGCGAGGACAATGAAAATACAAGGAAGCGATATTTAAACGATATGTCATTCATCTCTTTTTTGATAGTAAATTCAATGATTAGAGATTAGGGAAAGCGTCATGTCCTGTCTTGTTTTGTTCTAGATCTAGGTGGATCTAGGGAGATCAGTTTATGTTTGTATTTACTGATTAATCCAATAACATGGGCTATCTAGACTATTCTTCCCAAGCATAGAAGAATAATCATCCCTGATTTATGAGCCTGGACCATTCACCTAACTGGGCCATTCCTCGGGCACTAATCATAGTGCAACCTGGAGAGAATGAGTGTGCACTAGGGAATATCTATCCCTTTTTTTTGAACCTGGACCATTCACCTAACTGGGCCATTCCTCTGGCACTAATCACAATGCAACCTTGAGATAATGATTCTTCCCTAGGGAATGATTGTTCGAACCATTTCCTATGGAAATGAATGTCCGACACCAACCTCCAAAATAGACCATTCTTTGAAACTTCTCACAATTGTAAACTTTGAAAGAATGACTACCTGGCAAGGTGGACCATTCTACTTGAACACTACTCAGAGTGACTGCCAAGAAGAATGACTATCCTAGACCCTTCCCCCACACTGGCCACAAGGGGAATCGTTTTCTATGGTACATCAACAATCTATCAGACAATTTTCATTACGAAAATGAGTATCCAATCTGGACCATTTTCCGAATTGGAAAATGATTTTCCGTCAAAAATATCGAAACACTTTTCGGACTGGAAAGAAACTGCCCAACCTGGACCATTTTATGAACTAGAAAATGATTGTCCATAAATCAATAATATATAAGTGATCCCTCCCAACCTGGTATCAATCACTTCATTTTTCAATAAGGAAGTCGTCTCCATGAGCCCCAACTTGTCTCTTAAGTATGAAAACTTTTCATCTTGGACATAGGATTTACCAAAATATATGTCATCTGATCATATGTGGAGATATACTGGAAAACTACTTCTCCCCTCTGGACTTTATCACAGAGAATATAATTATTGATCTCAATGTTCTTCGACTTTCATAGGACACCAGGTTCTTTGAAATCTTCGTGTAGCTTTGATCATCACAATATATCACGCTCGAATTCAACACCTGATTAGACAGTCCAGAAACCAACTTACGAAACCACACTACTTTTGTACAAGAATCACAAGATGAAATATACTCTACTTCTGCAGTGCTGAGTGCAACAGAATTCTATTTCCTGCTAGCCCATGACATCATGAAAAAGCTCAAATTGAAACATATCCAAGTAGCACTTCTTCTATCATCTGCACTCCCTGCCCAGTCTGAATCGATAAATCCATGCAGTTGTATATCATAACTCAAACTTCCCACAAGGTAAATATCTGGTCAAGTATTCTCCAAATATGTTAACGAGCCAATCAAATGTTGATACAGAGATGAGTCTACTGGATCAGATTCTCTCAACTTCTTCAGATCTGTGATCATGGGAGTTTGCTATGGGTTTTCAATCCATCATCCCGGACTTATGAAGAACCATTTAAATATACTTCCTATTTCATAGGAAGTTTTCATCACACTTATGTTGTACATGAGAGGCTCTGCACCAATTTTTCTTGAATCCATACAAGGTCTTCTTCCATCTGCATACAAGGGTCTCTTTCTGGTATACCTCAAAACCTTAAGTTTTCTATACATATGCTTCTTCTTCAATTACTTTGTTGAGAAGAAAAATCTTTGCATTCATATGATGTAAACTCCAACCCATGGATATTGTAGAAGATATAATAGCTCAGGTAGAGGTATGTCTGGTTACTGGAACAAGTTATCATCATAGTATTCTCCCTCCTTCTGGGAGAACCCTCTAGCCCTGAGTCTTTCCTTGTATATATCAATGATCAAGTCTTTTTCTAAATTTCTCACATCCATTGTTCTTCATCACAACTTCCTTCCATTCCTTCTGTTTGACTGCTTCTAGTGGATTCAAACTGGTTCAGTTGGTTGTTCTGACTTTTTCTTTCTTTCTTGGAATCTTCATGTTCTTCCTCATGTTTTTATTAAGTGTTGGAGTCCATGGAATATTCTGTAGATTACATTCCCTTCTTTCATAAAGGCTCCAACCTTCTTTCATAGGAACATAAATGTAGATGGACAACCAAGAATATTCCAGGCTTCTTTTTGAAGAAGACTTCTTCTAGAGTCAAGTTGAACACATGTTGTTTATCATGGTTGCTACTTCCAATGAGGAACATGGACATATACTTCATGGTATCCACGGATTCTTCAATGGATCATATCATTGGGGATTATCTCCCTCCTAATCCTAATGTAACACCCCGGGTTTTGAGCCCCTATATTAAATAATGTATTGTTACATTGATGAGAGGCCAGAGTGCCCAAACAATTATAAAAAGGCCAGTGTGCCTAAGAAATGTAATTATTTTATCATTATTAATAATAAATACATCAATGGATGCTATACAGATAAGGAATAGAGTTATAGGGGGCTATGATTCCACAAGAGAGGGGGCTTGAGGGGCTAAGTGCTTATTTATTTTATATTACCCATTTTGTGTAATGGGGGGGGGGACGGTTACGTGAGCTCTTGCGGGGAAGGCCAAGAGGTTCTTGATCCCCATGTATTACAAAAACTTGTCCCTAGTCTATGGAAGGGGTTCCCCAATTGGCTAATTCTCTCATTCGTTTTGGTCATTCGCTCACTCTCATTCCCTTCCCCATTCTAGTGTTGTTGTTGGTCACCTCATGTGTTCATTCACCCATTTTTTTCATTGTTCATCCTCTCTCATGGAGTATGCACTCCATTCATTCCTTCACTCACTTATATTTCCTCATTTTTGTTTCTTGGCTTGGGAAAGGAAGACAAATTGTTGAAGAAAAACCATGACTATTGGTTGTAGATATTTTTGGTGCAATCCAGCCATGATTAGAGGCCTGCATGTCTAATATGCTTGACCTGTGTTTAGCTTTGATCACAGTTGTGAGTCTTGAGAGTCCCAGCATGGAGATTCTGGACCAATTGCACTGGAGCCCTAGAAGGAGAGGGACTACATGAGGGACTGCATGGTAGAGAAGGGTGGAGGTTCATTCTCTTGGGTGGTGCACATTGGGTAGAAGAGATATGGGTACTTGGATTGATGTGAGCGTTGGAGAATCCTGTGAGAGCTTGAGTGTTGACTGGTTTGGGAAGCCAAGTAACACTCTAGAACCGTCCTTGTGGATTCATAGCCCTGGATCGAGGGTGAAATTGTTGTTGAGACTTGGAACAATAGTGTCTATGGTTGGGTGGAATGTCCTTGGTCTGCAACCAGTTGGTGTCTTCTTTTATAAAAGATAAGTTCTCTCTATTATGGTTTCCTTTTCTTATAAATTTATTTCAGCTACGTATCAAATTATTATACCTGAGATTTGTACCTATAATATGCATGATTTCTTGTTAATGTTGTTCATGGTATATTGTGCATGTATTTTATGTTGTGGTATGAATATTGATCATTGCATGTATGTATTCCATGATTCTTTATTAATTAATTATTATCAGCGATTCAAAATCAGCCAAGAGGTGCGTTCTTGGTGTGGCATGCCCGTCCTATGGGAGGTTAGGTATGTTACAGTTTGGTAACAAAGAAGAATTGTAGTGGTGTTTCCCAGCTTGGGTGGCTGGGTATGTTACAAATTGGTATCATATCTTCTAGTTCAAACACTGGACTATTACGGGCCAGAACAAGTGCGAATCGGGAAGATTCGTTGTCACAAATTTAATATATGTATCTATGCGAATTTGGGGGGAAAAGGTGGAATCGTTTGAGTGAAATACCCCAAATTCATGAATGGAATCGTTTGAATGATTCCAGGATTGTCTAAGAAGTTAATGGATTTGATCTATGGATTTTCTTAGTCAAACTCGACTTAGAAGGTCAAAAAAATTTAATTTTAATGGATGTTATAATGCTGGAAAAAGTTTGGCGAAATTACCAAATCGACGATTGGGATTGATTCAATGATTTGAAAAATGAGGAACATCAACGGTTCCTATTCATTTCGGCTGTTTCGGGAGTTGGAGAAAATCAACAGTCAAGAGAATATTGGATGGGACATCAACAACCCATATTCACCTGTGATTTTGTCAAAAATTCTAAGTTTGGAAGTTCACCAACAAAAATCGTCGACAGTCGATGGTCGACGATCAACGAGATTGGTAAGGGGCTAAAGATCAACCAAATAAAATCTTCAATCGTCGATGACCGATGGTCGGGGATCGATGAGTTAGATGAATGGTTGAAGATCGACCAAGGAAAATCTTCGATCGTCGATGGTCTATGGTCAGGGATCGACATATTTTGGTGAAGTTTTTTCTTCTGGACAAAGAAAACCTCTGAAGTCTCAAAATTTGGAGTAAATATGGATTGTTCATGTTTAAGGACATGTGTCTGTAGATTAGCCTATTTGGGAATTCAACATTCGAGGGATTTGTGGTGTAGTGTGGATAAGTCTCCCGAAGTTCCAAAGTTTTGAAGTCCCAAATTCGTGAGGCACTGGAGTGACATGGCTTGCTGACGTCACCTAGGGTGATGTGGACACACTTGATGCTCATCACGTGTCACCAGGTTTCATGTTTTTCAAAGACCATTCATGCGAGTTTGTATATGAAATGTGTCACCCGTCAGATAAGGCCACGTAGCGCCCCCTTGGTGCTTAGTTCACCAGTTTAGCATTTTGAAGGAACGAAGTGTGATGAAGGTGAAACCCCCGAAGCTCCAAAGAGGGAAGTAAATCCTCACCATTGATCGGGACATGACATGTGGCAGTAGATCCTGTAGTCCAAAGACTTACCACTCTAGAGGATTCAAGGCATAAGAAGTTGGCATCGAGGAATCTCGATGACCCAAAGGCCCGAGTCCATCTCATCCATTGATTATAGTAGACACGTGGCGCAATATCCCAAGGTCCAGAGACTTGGTACTCTAGAGAATTTGAGTTGCAAGTTTCTTGAGTCGAGAACTCCCGAAGTTCGGAGTTAATATCCACCATTGATCGAGAGGTGATACATGGAGGAAGGAGATGACCTTTGGTATTTCTACACTCCGGGAGATCTGTGGAGAGGTGCTTGGGGAATCCTCGAAGCCTAGAGCTGTGAAGAAAATTTTCATCGTTGATCGGGAAAGGATATGTGGCAACAAATCCTTTAGTCCAGAGGCTTGGCACTCCGAAATATTTGAGTGTGGACAGTATGGAACTCCTAAAGCCTAGAGTCCCAGAGCTTATGTTGATCATCGATCTCAACCTCAATTTATTTTAAACCACATGATCTCAAATATAATAATTCTAACATAGAAAAGCGCCAAGAAGGATTTGGACCATGGTTTCGAGTCATGGTCACTTGGTAAAGTGGTTTGAAGGAAGCACCTATGAAGAATTTATTTCTGTATCGGCCCAGAGAAAAAATGGAAGTGTTATTTATATATATTCTTCATGAGTTGAAAGGATATGTAGCATTATTGACAAATTTTGTTTATCATATGCTTAAGTCTGAAAAAATGGTCACTTGCACATTTTTCATAATTAATGGATTTAAACATATCAACTCATAATGCATATTGAAGAAATGGAAGAAGACGAGGGAGCCTCTAGCCATGATAAAGAGGTCGAAGGTCAAAATACCAAAATTGGCAATGTAGAGACAGAGTCCAACGAACGAAAGGGTCGAGGGGAGCAAGAAAATTTGCTAGAAACTGTGAAGACCCTGAAAATAGAGGTGTAGAGATACAAGGTAGACAACAAGAGGTTGATGAGAGAGAAAAGTCAGATAAATGATCGAGTGTTGTAAAGCTTAAATCAGTTCCAATTTCAAGCCAAGAATGGCTCAAAGCAAGAGGAATAAGGTAGGTGTCATGAAAGAAGATATTGTCGTGGAAGAGAGGGTTATTCCAGAAGTGCTAGCAGAGCTCATAGACACCACTCACCTCCTTACTCAACAAGAAAGTTTTATGAATCTGAATATTCCTTAAGCAGTCTAGAGTTGTCTCATGTTAGGCACCAAAGAAGGAGACATGAGCTGGACAGTGTGCAAGGAGATTTGAGGAAGCTCATGCCACTATCCTTTGATGGTGAAAGAGAAAGGGAAGACAATGTTGAAGTATGGTTTCTTGGACTCGGGAGATATTTTCACTTGCATAACTATTCATCAAATCTAGAATCCATACTTTTCACCCACCACTTACATGTGAAATTTGCAATGTGGTGGGATAAAATGAAGCAATTTGAACATATTAATGAGAATAGGATCACTTGGAAGCAATTCAAGAAGTATTTCCAAAAGGATTACCTCTCAGAGCATTCTTGTGACAAGAAAATGCAAGAGCTCTTTGAACTTAGGGTGGGAAGCATGACCATGGAAGAATATGAGAAGAATTTCTTGGGGTTGTTAAAGTATGTTGGGTTTATAAACGATGAAAAGGTAAAGATAAAAAGGTTTTTGAGTGGACTGCCAACCTTTATAAATAAAATATCCGGTATGATGATCCCAAGACCTTGACTGGGGCTATCAGGAAGGCTAAATACATGTATGAGCAAGGCCAGGGCAGAGAGTCAATGCAGAAATATTGGAAGGACAAGAAGAAGGAGAAGTATGATCAGAGGAGGAAGGGATTCAAACCTCCTTTCAATAGAAATGAGCCTAATAAAAATCATCAAGACTAGTATGTTAAGGATGATTCCAAGAAAGAAGACTCCTTCGGAAAAAGGGGAAGACCACCAATCCAATGTTGGGGATGCAAAGAAAATCACTTGTACAAGGATTTCCCACACAGAAAGGACGGAGTGAAGACTGTACACAACATCCAAGAGGCTACAATAGTCGAAGATGTGGGAATAATTTATGCAGCTTTAGATGATCAACAATCAGAATACCAATCCAACATGATTGAGGTGGAAGGTAAAATCATAAATCAATTTGTTGTTATTTTAATTAATTCAGGAGAAAGTAATTGATCCTAAAATAGTGGATAGATTACATTTGTAGAAAAGTAATCTTGGGAAATCAAGTTTGGTTCAACTAGACATTGGAACCAAAAGGAGAATCCATGAGGTGGTCAGAAGTTGTTCCATAAGTCTTAATGTTGTGAATACTAGTGTTGAACTAAATATCATACCATTGGGGTATTATGATATTCTAATTGGAATGGATTGGTTGAAAAATCATAATGATGTCCTAGACTGTCATAGCAAGACATTTACATGTCTTGATGGAGATGGAAAACAGAGCACTGTGAAAGGAGTTCATAGACCTATCTCTATAAGGGAGATTTCAGGCTTACAGTTGAAGAGATGTTTCAGAAAAGGATGTCAATTGTATGTAGCCCATGTGGAGGAGCCAAAATATACAAAGGGGCCAAGCCTTGAATATTTCTTGATATTACAAGAATTCAAGGATGTATTCCAAGAAATACCAGAGTTTCCACCAAAAAGGGAAATAGATTTATCTATTGATCTGGTTCTAGGAGCTACCCTGGTGTCAAAAACACCTTACAGAATGAGTACGCCCGAGTTAAAAGAATTACAAATGTAGTTGGAGGAATTTTTGAAGAAAGGGTACATACATCCAAGTGTTTCACCTTGGGGAGAACCAATACTCTTTGCAAAAAAGAAGGATGGAACCTTCAGGTTGTGTATTGATTTTCGATAGTTGAATAAGTCTACTATAAAGAAAAAGTATCCTCTACCCATAATTGATGACCTCTTTGATCTGCTAAGAGGAGCAAAGATATTTTCAAAGATAAACTTAAGATCAGGATACCATCAAGTAAGAATCAAGGAAGAAGTCATCCATAAGACAACCTTTAGAACCAGGTATGAGGATTGTGAGTTTGTAGTGGTTCCATTTGGATTGTCCAATGCACCAGTTGTCTTTATGTGATTAATGAATGACATATTCAGATATTTCTTGGATAAGTTTGTCATAGTATTCCTGGATGACATACTTGTATATTCTAAGTCTGAGGATGAGCATGAACATCACCTAAGATTGGTATTGCAAGTGTTGGGGGAACATCAGTTGTATCCCAAGTTGAGTAAGTGTTACTTTTACCAAGAACATATCCATTACTTGGGGCACATTATTTCAAAATGGGGTATAGAAGTAGATCCTGAGAATATTGAAGTCATTAGAGGATGGCCAACACCCATGAATGTTTCCTAAGTTATATATTTTATGGGGTTAGCTGGTTACTACAAAAGGTTTTTAGCAGGGTTCTATAAGATTTCTCATCCCATCATTTCTTTGCAAAAGAAGGGAATTAAATTTGAATGGACAACAAAATGTGAAGAAAATTTTAATTCACTGAAGGAATTACTTACTAGTGCACCTATTTTGAAGATTGTTGACCCAAATGAGAATTTTGTGGTATGTACAGATGCATGCAAGGAAGGAATTGGTGGAGTCCTCAATCAAAATGGACATGGCATTTGTTATGAGTCCAGAAAGATTAAGGAACATGAGAGGAACTATGTCACACATGATTTGGAGCTTGCTGTCATTGTTCACGCATTGAAGATGTGGAGGCATTATCTCATGGGAAAGAGATTTGAATTAAGAACATACCACAGTGGTCTAAAGTATATTTTTGAACAACCAACTTTGAATCCCAGGAAAACAAGATGGCTTGAATTTTTAAGTGAATACGACTTTGATATCAAGCATATCAAAGGAAAATAAAATAAAATTGTCGATGCACATAGTATAAGAGTGCATCTCATGCATTCTACAGCTGTCAATATGCATCAGTCGGACTTGAAGAGCATAATTTTAGATGTTGTTGTTACAAATCATCATTACCTACAAGTATAGGAAAGCTTACATCAGGGAGATGTACAATAGAAAATGAAAGAGTATGAGATAAGGAAGATGGAATACTTATGCATAAAAGTAGAATTTATGTTCCTAGTTCTAGAGAACTTACTAATTTGGTATTAAAATAAATGCATAATGTTCCATATGTTGGACATCCTGGTTACTAGAAAACAATCACAGCAGTAAGAAGCCATTTCTTTTGGTTGTGAATGAAAAAGGATGTTACTTATTACATCGCCATATGTATGGAATGTCAGAAAGTGAAGGCTGAGCATAGACACCCAGCAGGTTTTCTACATCCATTACCAATTCCAGAGAAGAAACGGGGAGTGATAACCATTGATTTTATAACTAAATTTCCCAAGACAACAAGGAACACGATTCAATCATGGTAGTGGATGATAAATTGACAAAGGTTTCTCATTTTGTTCCTGTAAAAACAACTCATACAACAACTAATATTGTACAAATTTACATGAGGGAAATTGCTAGGTTGCATGGGATACCTAGGACAATTGTCTCAGACAACAACACTAAGTTTACTTTAAATTTCTGGAAGGGATTATTTAAAGGATTTGGTACAAATATGAACTTTAGCATAGCATACCATCCCTATTCAGATGGGAAGAAAGAGAGGGTCAACCGAGTAATTGAGAACATGTTAAGAATGTATGTGATGGATAAGACATCAAAGTGGGAAGATTACTTGCACTTGGTTGAGTTTTCCTATAATAATGGGTATCAAGCTTCATTGAAAATGAGCCCATTTGAAGCCTTGTATGGTAGAGAATGCAGTACTCCAATAAGTTGGGACAACCCAACAAATAGAGTGGTACTTGGGCCAGAGTTGCTCAAGGAAATGGAAGACCAGATGGTTAAGATTAAGCAGAATTTAAAGGCATCTCAAGATAGACAGAAGGTTTATGCCGACAAGAATAGGATAGCAATAGAATTTAAAGAAGGAGAGCATGTGCTTTTGAAAGTAAATACCAATAAGAGCTCTTTGAAGTTGGGTAGTTGTACAAAGTTGGCAGCCAAATTCTGTGGTCCATTTGAGATATTGGACATAATAGGTTCAGTTGCATACATTCTTGCATTGTCTATTTCCATGAATGTGCATAATGTATTGCATGTCTCTTTTCTAAAGAAATATGTACATGATCCTAAACACGTTATTGATTGGCATCTGATTTAGGTAGAGACAGAGGGAGACTTTCAGGTCCAGCCAGTGCGAATATTGGAAAGAAAATTCAAAATGCTCCGGAATCAAGTTATAGAGCTGGTAAAATTTTAGTGGACCTACTACAGTCCTGAAGATGCTACCTAGGAGCATGAATATGCCATGCGGGCATAGTACCCACTTCTTTTTGAATAAATTTTGGAATTTTGATTCATGTTTTGTATATGCACTGAGGATAGTGCCAAAATAAGGGGGAGGGGATGTAACACCCTGGGTTTTGAGACCCCATATTAAATAATGTACTATTACATTGTTGAGAGGCCAGAGTGGCCAAAAAATTATAAAAAGGCTAGTGTGCCTAAGAAATGTAATGTTTTGATCATTATTAATAATAAATATATCATTGGCTGCTAGATGGAAAAGGACTAGAGTTATAGGGGGCTATGATTCCATAAGAGAGGGGGCTTGAGGGGCTAAGTGCTTATTTATTTTTTATTACCCATTTTGTGTAATGGGGGGGAAATGGCTACGTGAGCTCTTGGGGGTGAGGCCAAGAATTTCTTGATCCCCACAAAATACAAAAATCCATCCTTGGTTTATGGAAGGGGTTCCCCGGTTGGCTAATTCTCTCATTTTTTTTGGTCATTCGCTTACTCTCATTCTCGTCCCCATTCTAGTTCTTATTGGTCCCCCTAAGTGCTCATTCACTCATTTTTTTTCATTGTTCATCCTCTCTTGTGGAGTCTACACTCCATTCATTCCTTCACTCAGTCATCTTTCCTCATTTTCATGTCTTGGCTTGGGAAAGGAAATCAAACTATTGAATAACATCCACGATTGTTGGTTGTAGATATTGTTGGTGTAATCGAACCATCATTGTAGGCCTGCATGTCTCATATGCTTGTCCTGTGTATAGCTTTGATAACAACCGTGAGTCCCAAGAGTCCTAGCATGGAGATTCTGGGCCAGCTGCACTGGAGCCCTAGAAGGAGAGGGACTTCCCAAGGGACTGCGTGGCAGAGAAGGGTGGATGTTCATTCTCTTTGGTGGTGCAGGATGGGTAGAAGAGAGCTGGGTACTTGGATTTTTGTGATTTATGGAGAATCATGTGAGAGATTGAGTGTCGACTGGTTTTGGAATCCAAGTAACACTCTAGAACCATCCTTGTGGATTCATAGCCCTGGATTAGGGGTGAAATTGATGTTGAGACTTGGAACAGTAGTGTCTACAGTTGGGTGGAATGTTCTTGGTCTGCAGCTAGTTAGTGTCTTCTTTTATAAAAGATAAGTGCTCTATGTTATGGTTTCATTTTCTTGTGTATTTATTTCCGTTGCGTATCAAATTATTATACCTGAGATTTGTACCTATAATATGCACGATTGCTAGTTAATGTTGTGCATGGTATATTGTGCATGTCTTTTATGTTGTGGTATGAATCTTGATCATTGCATGTATGTATTTCATGCTTCTTTATTAATTAATTGTTATCATATATTTGAAATCATCCAAGAGGTGCATTCTTGGTGTGGCATGCCCTTCCCGTGGGAGGTTGGCTATGTTATAGTTTGGTAACAGAGAAGAATTGTAGTGGCATTTCCCGACTTGGGTTGTTGGGGACATTACACCCAGCTTCATGCCTGAATGAGAAATATGCATGCTCTTCTTTTGGAATTTTGTGATCATCTCCCTTCATCTGAGAGAGTCCATGATTATGTTTGTTGCATCTCTCTTTGCTTTCTGCAAAGTGTCACAAGCTTGTTTTGGTTTCCTTTTGATTCTGACTTCCTTCGAGTCTGACTCCTCTCAGTCTCTTTAAGTTTGTTTCTATTTGTTCTAATTGCTGCCCATCTGGCAGTTGTGTCATCCTTATAAACTTCTTCTATGAAAACTTTTGCAAGGATTTTTCATCAAACATATTTCACAAGGGTACCTTTCTGGAACAATAATAAAAGAGAAAACAAGAAATATTTATCTAGAGTAAATGTTAGTTCAACTTGCGAACAAGTACAATAAGAATCTATATCAATAATATTCATATGCAATCAAGTATTCATTGCACCTAGCAATAATAGAATCTTTCAAAGAATTTTTTCACAATTTGTATTATAGCAACTATCACCCTTGATATACATAAATTTGAAGCTTAACAATTTAATCAAACCTGGAACCTGAAGCCTCAATTGCTATGGAGGGTGCGCTTGTTCCTCTAAATGCACTCAATCCAAGATTACAGCTTGGAAAAGGTCTCTAATACCTTTTCCTGCAAACACACTCATGTTTTTCTAGATGATATAACTTATATAGCATATACAAGTGCATACCTTTAAAACCTTGTAGCATCATCCAACTTATCTTCCAATATGAAACTAGATACCATCTTGACAAGAAGAGATTAGAAACTCAATCAGAAGAATCAATGATTAGAACAAGCTAGAAACTCTAAAATTTCAAATTTGACCACAAAATCAATTTGACCAGAAGTCAACCTTTGACTTTGACTTTGACCAATCAACCTTTGAATTTGACCAGTCAACCTTTGACTTTGAATTTTACCAAAAATTTAAACCTAACATTTTTTTCTAGATGAGAGTACTAAGAGGTATGATAGGCTAGGGTGCACTATGATGTCAATGAATTATGTCAAACGTTTCATCATAAGTGCTCGAACACAAGCGTTAGGGTTTGTTGCAGCTGCATAATAAAAAAACCTAGCTGCAGGTGTTACTGGTGCCACAACGATCTTAACAAATAAATTCCCAATCTATCTTCTAGTGGTTAGACTGTCTAAAGATAGTGTGGGCCCATAACCTGTTAGAATGAAAGATATGTTCTCATTTTTCCATAGACAATATAGCAATATTGTCACCCAACCATAGGCACAAAGGCCACCCCCGAGCACCTTAACCTTGAAAGAGATAATAATTTCGATATCAGACCAATAGCCAACCAAGGCTATCACACATTTCTCCCATGGTAGCGCACTAAGAAAGAAAAACCAGAAACCAAGCAGAAAGTCCAAACCATAACCAAAGGTGTCTCGCAAATTTTATTAAATAGTGTAATGAAAATTTGAAATTTTACATAATTTTGAATTTGAAATTTTTGAAATTCATATATAATTTATTTTTATTTTTTTAGTAAAATGGCAATTTGTAAGGAATTGTATTATCTTTCTAAAGATATTTTCTTCTCAAAATTTTAATGCCATTTAATGATATTAGACTTTGATTTTAATTATATGTTTATTATTGCAAATTTATAAAAAAGTTAGCAATGTGTTCACAACAAAGTTACACACACGAGCTTGGCTAAACATAAATATATATGACTAATTAATATTTGAATCAAATTTTATACACCTTTTTGTTCACATCATTTTTCTCTCTTATTTACTTAACTTCTAAAAAAACATAATTATTTGAAGAGTAAACATACATGAGTATCTCAAATATTTTTTTCTAATTTTTTGTTGTGTAATTTCTAAGATATTAATTTTTCTTTGATTGCATTCACAATAGGGGTAAAATTTGTGTGCAATTTTTAGAATAAAGTAAACTAAAATTAGCGTGAAAATGAAAATGACAAAATGATATCCCATTGAATGGAGGATTCAACAATGAATGTGTTGGAATTTCCCAAAGGGGTTGGAGTTCCATTATTGATGAATGAGAAGTTTTTCACTAGTGACAAAGATTCAATTATCATTAGGGAATTCAATTATTGAGGTTGCCATGAATGGATAAAATCCCACCCTATTATCATCCTTAAGACTAGACATCAATATTTATTGTTATGACCATAATTTTAATACACTTTCAAGTCATTGGCAAAGGCTTTGTGCATAGGCTTAAGACTATCATCGCTAGAATTCAACCCTAGATAATTGTTGAAACTATAATTTAGGTCTTAATGGGTGTCTCAATCCTCTCCACAAGATATTCTCTTCCATCCTCCTAATCCCGCATTCAAATTCCTCCTTTAGTGCACATTTCCCCATGATCATCTTCTCTATTCATGGTAGTGGAAATTATCTCTTCCATTCCTACTAGATTGGTCATGGGGGATTCTCACCCATCCAATTCTTATTTTGCAGCAGTTATCATGACTCCCTCCATAGGTAACACAAGTGTCACATTCCAAGACAATGAAAAATATCCCCAATGTTGGATCGAAGCCTCAAGGATCCTTGTGGTTCAAGAGGCCTTAGATTGACTATTTCCATTGTCAACAACACTATGAAAGAAACATTATACAGTACTAATCACCTATTTGTATATTTAGTGGTTTGTAACCCAAATAAGTGGATTTACACCAAATTTGGATCTCATGTTCTTGAAACACAAAAATCAAATAGGAATTCTTCTTCTACCTTGTGTTAAAGGATTCTTCGTTGTGGAGTTTCATTTAGTACAGGACAAAGATCAAATCCTCTTATCAAGTCCTTGGTTCTAGGGTAACTCTAGTATATGCAAGAAGACCTAGACTCTTTCATTTGATCTTTCTTTTGAATTTCTCTCCATGACTCCTATTTAGGTTAGGCTCCAAAATCTTCCTCATCATTTCTAGAGTTATGATTCATTTTATTCTATTGGAAATGATCTTGGAAATTTTCATTTCAAATGTGAGAAGACTAGATAAAATCATCACAACATATGCCCACATTTGTGTATATATGGACTTTAGCAAAGGGTTTCCAACATAAATTAATTTGGTGGCTAAAGAATATTCTTAGAAATTCTCTTATCGATGCATGGCCTAATATGAAATAGAACATATTGTTTCCTACTACACTCAATTCCCTAAGGGCTATCCCAAATCAAATATATGTGGTTGGATGGAGAAAAGGAAGAACACTAATTAATCAAGAAAAACCTCCACTTAATCAAGTTTTGTGAGTCAAATCAGTTAGTGAAAACCTCATCCAATGAGGTGGCTAATTCTCTAAATCAATCCCCTCCCTCCTTGTCACTAATGAGGACTTCCCTTCTACTTAGTTACGATTCCAAACCCTCTTGAAAAGATAGATACTTCTCAACTCAACCTTTAGCCTTGGGTGAGCTAGGTTGACTAAGTAGATGAGATCGAGGTAGAATTTAACACCGAAGAACCCCTACTTGAGCCAACCAATCAAGACAAAGTATACTTCAAAGACCCGTCCATGTCTATCCAAGATCTAGAAGAGGAATGTATGAAAAATTTCAAGAAGAAGAGGAAGACTTCAACGATGCATCGATGATGATTATAAATTGACATCGACACTTATTAGATATGCATTGTTTCTACAAATTTCTATGGTCATAGTTATTTCAGATGTATTCTTTTACTCTAGCCTATGAAAGAAATATTTTGCAAAAAAAAAATTAGGAGTTGGTGTAAACCCAACCTTTTATAGCTAAGAATATTCCCCACATTTGGTGATGGCCTCCCATTTTTTGTCACAACTATCTAGTTCCATCATATCATTTTCTAATACAAATCATAACCATTATTATGAAAAACATATGAATCCACTGGCATCAATTCCATCACCTGGCGTGGAAGAGATGAAGGGATTTCACCTCTTAGAAACTGTAGCTCCATGAAAATCCTTAAAAAATCTAGAAGAATTGATCAATTTTAAACCCCTGATCAGGGAAAATACCTCAAATGAAGGTTTACATGACCTTGATAGATGACTTAAGCAATAATTTCATAGATGCTCAATTGAATTCCTTTTTGGGTTAATCTTAAATGCTCAATTGAGGATTAGATCTTGATTGAGGGCTAGACCTCAATCAAAGGATAGAACTTGAACATGGATCTACTATAACTTAGACAATGACCACATTTCACATGCTATATGATAATAAAGAAAAAAAAAGTATAATAAAATACAATTGCATGTTTTATGCTAAAATATTCTTTATAGTTCACAAGGTTTATGTTAAAATTCCAAGACGATATAAATTGTGGGTATTATTTCAGCAATTGAGATGGGAAACAAGAAAAAGTGTACAACGAGATGGGAAACAGGAAAAAGTGTACAAGAAATATGATAGTAAATGATTTAACGAATATTAAGTGAGAAATAAGGTTAAAAAGAGAACGAGAAAAAAAAATAGATTTAAAAGAACATGACAATGTTGTGCATGAAGAATGAAACCCAATATAAAATGTAGGTAATGACATGGGCAAGAATGACACCCACTATAAAATGTTGATGATTCCATACATGAAGAACCAAACCCACCATCAACTGTATGTTATATTGGTATATGCATTGTAGGAAAGTCAACATACCAACACATTGGTCAACTTTTAGGTTAAATATACATTGGCTATCCTTCGATGCATCTAATGGGAGAATCTTCAAGGCATCTGATTGTATAAAATATCAACAACTTTTAACCATGTTCACCAAATAGATATTATACTCATAGCCTTTATTTATATTTTAGTTTATAGTTTACATAGTATTTTTTTATATTTAACATATGTTTTATATACACACATGTAAAAATTGATTGGACTATGTAGCAATGGAAAATATCTAGCAGCGGCAAGAACCTGTGCCCTTTCAAGTTTTAAAAATAATTGGAATTTGTAGTGATTTACAAAGGGGTGGAAACTTTTCTGAGAGAACATGACTAATTTATATAAAACAAAAATGACTAATTTGGGGACTCGATCCTTAGTTGGATAATGAGATAACATGATGTAACATTATTAAATAAATGAGAGCAAAAATTAGTTATCAGATGGCCTCAAATCTTGCACAAATTTGTAAAGAACTTGAAATTAAGAGAGGAAACAATGTTATTGTATTTTCAAGGTACTAAACATAGACAAGCATGTGAGAATGTACTGAAAAATCTATCAAAAGTATTCTATTTATTTGGAAAATCAATAAAACCTAGTATTTGATCTACTTAAGGGTAATTACAAGTGTTATTGTCAAACTAGCAACTTCAAGAAGTCAAACGGTGACAACATTGTCAAAATTAATCTATGTTTAAGAAATAACATTGCAAATTTATACTAAATTCAAGCTTCTTATAGAAAATGAAGTTGATTATAGGGATGTTATTTGTAGGAAACCCTGCCAAGATAGACTTCTAAAGGGTGTTAAAGAGAAGGTGGTAGAAGTTTGGGAAATGAATTCTAGTGTTATTCCAAATCATAATCAATTCTATGATGATGTTTATATAGAGACATGCATTATGGGCACTAAAGCATGTTATTGATCCAGGAGGATCCAGAATGCTCAAAAGTGATCTAGTAGGATCCGAAATGCTCAAAAATTGATACTCTCACATTCTCTTGAAAATGACTTCATTGTGTAGAGATCAATGATAGTATTCCAATGCCACAAAAATTGCCTCAAAAAGAGTTCGTATGAAGAAGTTATTGCTGATCAAAGTTTGGTCAACCAAGGCAGAACTCAAAGGGGGTGCCACATGGCAGGCTCACAAACTTCCACATGGAATGTCCATACAAGTCCATACAATTGAAATATGACATCATAATGATGTCAGCATGTTGATTTGGCAGCACGACAGGATGCCACGTGTCACCTGAAAATGGAATTTTTGGGGGCCCTTGCAGACCAATTAAAAAGTGCCACATTTCATCCATAGAGATGATGTGGCATCCATATAGTAATGTGGCATCCAGGTAGCAGGTATAGTTTGCAGCCACGAGGAAGATACGTATAGGTATAGGTGGGAGGTAACATGGCAAGGTGTTGACGCAAGAAACAGGTGGACCAATCAAAGTGTGCCACGTGTCACTCTTTGATTGGCCAATAATGGATAAGGAAGAACATAATTTGTTGGGGGTCTAGTGGAATAGAGCCATCGACCTCCCATGGAATTCAAAGAATATTCCTTAGTATTAACCATAATCCGCTAAATACTATGCCATGTTTAAAAACTTGTTATAACAAGTTCATAACTAATTATTTAAGGTTGAATTAATACAGTCAAGTATATAGCACCAATTTCGGGCCATAGTTAGGTTGACCTAGGCCTATTTAATGGACAAGGAAATCAATGCCAAGAATAAGAATTTGTGTGCCAAGACTTTTAATTTCATGCCTGTTCGACAACACAGGTATTCCAACAGAGGACGAACACCTTCAGTAACCACTCACATAACCAGATCAAAGATCAACACACCGATGTTTTCACGTGGTAAAACCCCTATGGGGAAACATCCACGGCCCCAGCCAACGCGGCCACTTGGAGCAGTTTATTAATGCAAAGAAAAAGATTACAGAGAGATTTTACAAAAGAGTTTCTCACAATCGATCATCGGGAAATGACCCTCCATGCTCTTTAAATAGAGATCATGGACCAATCGGGTGTTAAGCCACGGATCAATGGCCGTTAAGATCGAGGAGAGTATGAACCGTCGGATCACTCTATGTCGGGAA
>ML779214.1:262610-284755 GCA_009831015.1 Picea engelmannii
CTCCTCCTCCTCGTTTTTCTCCTCCTCCGCAAGCGCCGCTACTGGGGCCTCCGCCTCCGCCTCCGCCTCCAGGGCCGGATTGCATTACAGAGTGGTAAGCTGTCCATTCTATTCCATTGTCCTGCTTTCAATGAAGGCCGAAAAGGCAAAAGATGAGCTAACACAGTTGGTTTGGTTGCTTTTTTGTGTGTGAAAAACAGCTTATCGTTTATATTTTGCTGCTGGATATGGGACGCCTGCTTTGGAGGACTCTTTGGGCCGCCACCGCCTCCGCTTGCGCCACCAGGACCACCTCCTCCTCCCTTCTGATTTTCACGGCAGGAAGAGGGAGGGATATACACACTCAAAATATATTGCGGTGGGATATACATACTCGTATGATATATTGCATTCCTTGCTGATTACCAGACAATTTACGTTGTAGACCACCTGCGCGAGTGGTGGCTTGAGAAGAATAAGTGCAGACTGAATGTTTGTGTGGATTTATTTGATATTGGCATGCTGTCTGCAGACCTGCTAACTATAACATGACAAGTAACAAGCTGCTTCCCCAACTACTAAAGAAGTTTGTATAGTTGGTCTAGTGGTATATATATAAAATTTTAGTTAATATTGATAAGACTTTTCTCTTCTTATTAATTTTAATTAATAATAATAAGATTCAATAATCTTTCTTTTTCCATGGGCATACATTTATTGTCCATTATTATTTACTAGGCAATGCCATATACACATCCTTAAATGCTTTTTATATTATTTACTTATTTAGATGTTATGGGCAAACATCTATATGCTACATGGTGGATAATGGAATTTAAATGGTTGTCGAGTGTGGATATTTTATTTCCATAACAATCGGCTTATAAAAATTATATTTACAATATTTTTTTAATATATTATTTTTATATATTTATTCATTATTTTAATATAAAATATTTTATATATTCATTATTTTTTAATAACACTTATTTTATTTCCATAACATTTAGCTTATAAAAATTATATTTGCAATATTATTTTAATATAAAATGTTTTTTTTATATATATTTATTCATTATTTTAATATAAAATATTTTATTTATTTATTAAAATAAATCTATGCTTATGGGTATGGTATGGTATGTCTTAGGTTGCCTTACCTTGCCATGGTATGGTATTCCTTGTCTTGCCTTGTAATGGTATGGTATAAGTATTTTTTTTCCAAGAAAAAATATGTATTTTTATTTGAGATAAACAAAAATACAATAGTCATGTGCTCTAGTCACATTCTAAAAAACATTATCTATAGATATATCTCTCCAAAATATTTCACTGTAAATCCAAAAAGATCCACATCCTTAGTAATATCAAGTATATTATCCATCAAGTAATTGAAAACAAACGATAGATTTAACAATCTCATGTAGTGACAAATTACAAATCCAAAAGGAGTTCAGAAATCATTAAATGAAAATTGTTGCAAAACCACTATACAATTGTCTTGTACTTAAGGAACCATCCAAGGAACTGTAAAGCTCAGGTAGATCAATTCCTTTCTTTGAGAGATTATCTGCAATCTTTCCATAGTCTCATAATATGAGAATCATATAATAAGTATATAATATCAATGGATTGATTCAAAAGGGATTTACATGGTTATTATATGATTTTATATTATGTGAAATGGAGAAGAAATAAATTGGGACTCAGAAGGATTGTTTTGGGTTAGATCCTAAAACCATATTGATAAACCATAATTGAGAATCCTCTCATTCATGATTAAAAAAGTGAAATTTTGGGGTTTTCAACCTCAATGTTAATTGTCAAGAGGTTCTCAATGCCACCTCAATACATTATATAGGTTGATAGCTTTCCAATGGTGGTTTTCTTAATCAAATGGAGTCTATATGCGTTAGATCCTAAAACCATATTGATAAACCATAATTGAGAATCCTCTCATTCCTGATAAAAAAAGTGGAATTTTGGGTTTTCAACCTCAAGGTTAATTGTCAAGAGGTTCTCAATGCCACCTCAATGCATTATATAGATTGATAGCTTTCCAATGGTGGTTTTCTTAATCAAATGGAATCTATATGCAAAAATGATGCCATTGAAAAGGTAATGGTCTAATTATTCTTTGCGTGTCCACGTTGCAACCTCGTCATCTCACCATGATTCACCCATGTGGAGTTAGTAGCATATGGGAATCCACCAAAGACTTCTAGAAGCATCAAACAATTGAAAACCCCAACCCTAACAACCAATGAAGGAAGTTAAAACCCTCTTTAAGGCAAAGGGGTTCAATGCCTATTGTAATGATTCCATGTTCCATAGCATAGAAGTTTCCAAAAGAAGTAAAGAGATAGCAAAATAGAGGAGAAATATCATTTTGTAGGGCACTATAGTACACCATAGTGTCTCATAGCTCTACACTAAACTTTATAATCTCTTTGTTTTTTCCTTGTACTCTCCATTTACTAAGAAGAAAGACATAGTGTTTCATTTCTTCTTGGGTTTTCTCACATCTGATTTCCTAAGGAAAATATTGTGTGTGGTGTAACTCCAAATGTGTGTCTTTTCTATCATAGTTATGTTTCTATGTTGCAGTGGTTGAAGAATTTGTATGGTGTATTTTATTTTTTTGTGAAATCAATAAAAGCAAAAAAATAATACTCACATGTGCTTGAACATAAACTCACTATAATAGTTCCAAGACTCTTATAATAATACTTACACATTGTTTGAGAAAATTTGTTTTGTGAAATTGGGTGAAATGGAGTCAAACAATCCCAATTCTTGGAGGAAACCTATGGAGAAAGCAATTCAATTAGGTCGAATGACGTAATATAGTGGTCAACCAGCTTAGAAAGATAGTTTTGGTTTAATAGACATGTATAATTCCCCCTTGGACTCCTTCCTCTCTTGTGGAAACTTAGCCCCATGTCTTTCTCTATGTCCATTTGCAACCGAAAAAAAAAAATATTTATTATTTTCAATATACATCATTTACATATTACATTGTTGGGCCTGCGACCATACATTGTATTTACATTATACATCACTAAACTGGGGATTAAAAATGGGGATGTTACAACAAAGACAAGTCGATTAGGCAGTCGAGCCAGTCGACCATTGTGTCAGGTCGACCAGAAATAGGTTAGTCAACTACAAAGACAAGTCAACTAAGTAGTCAAGCCAATCAACCAATGAAATATAAACTAGTCAATTGTGAAGACAAGTCAACTAAAGCAGTTAAGCTGGTCGACCACTATATTATGTCATTCGACCTAATTGAATTGTTTTCTCCATAGGTTTCCTCCAAGAATTGGGATTGTTTGACTCCATTTCACCCAATTTCACAAAACAAATTTGTGTTCAGAGCATGTTGGAAGAACCACAGTGACAGTGATTTTGAGAGCTTGTCAAGCTCTCAAAAGCACTGTCACTGTGGTTCTTCCGACATGCTCTGAACAAATCTCTCACCACAGAAACCTAATTGATCAAAACAAATTTTCTCAAACAATCTGTAAGTATACTCAAAATTTTATGTATGTGTTGGCGTCAGAAGTCACTCCTGGATTGCTTGCAGGAGCTGAGCCTGACACCCATCAGTTTTAATGTCACGCTTTGTTTAAAAGGGTGATCAAATGGAAGAGAATTCAGAACAATATCGTCTCAACTCTGAAACTAGGCCAGGCATGCATGGGCGAGTGAGGTCTTAGAGAAACTCCAAACAGTGAGTTGTAATAAGGGTGAGCAGGTGGAAGACTTGTGTGAGAAGAGTGCAGGGGACTATTATAAACAACAGGTTTCTAATAGACTGTGAGAGAAAGAAGCAAAAAGGCAAGATCATCTTATACCCAAATGCAGGAAACCAGAGAAAACAGTCATGCAACAACAAATCATTTATCATAACATAATTGTGCTAATTCATACGAAGCCTTCGATCATGAACTCTCTGGCATGAGACGAAACATAGATGGAAAAGGAAAACTGTTTGTCATAAAACAAGAAATCTCAAACACAGATGCATAACCCCGAAACCAGAATGGTTGTTGGAAACTTTACAGTCGGGAACTTCACTCTACCATCGATAGATACAAAAATGGTGAAAACGCCTACATATACTCAAAACAGCAACAACAACAAAATCGAGACGTTGCATTAAAAGCTTTGCGTCTGCATGGCTTCTGACAAT
Source organism: Picea engelmannii (assembly GCA_009831015.1). Lineage (NCBI taxonomy): Eukaryota > Viridiplantae > Streptophyta > Pinopsida > Pinales > Pinaceae > Picea > Picea engelmannii. The sequence continues at coordinate 266,788 of ML779214.1, forward strand.
CTGCAGCTGCAGTCTTTGAATGGTCGTGCAACTTATGGCAGGCGCGATCGATCTTCTCACAGTTTCATCGGCGAATCGACGTGCCTTTAATTCATTGCCGGACTTTCCCATTATGGCGGAGACGATGTCTAATCACCACCAACCGTCTCAATAACTGCTTCATGGGGATTGAGGACGACCCGGCCAGCTCAGCATTTTGGGACGTGGAAGACTCCTCGCGCTGCCACCTGGAATAACTGAATGGCTTGACGAATAGGCGTGGAGGCCAGCGCGAAGGATGGGGCGCATGACAGGAGTGGTGGCGTCAAAACTATGAGGGCATGAAAGAAGTGGCGAGGTGTAAGAAGGGCGACAGAGGAAGACATATGGCGGAAGACAACAGGCGAAGGGGGGCAGGAGACGAGATATGATGGGCTTGCTTTTAGCGAGAGACTGACGTGGAGGGAACGGAACACGTGGCAGGTTGTGAGTGGATGATGAGATGGGGAAAGGACCACCCGGACTAAAGAGTGGAGAAAGGCAGATGACACACGGCAACAGGGGAAAGGTGGCTCTGGAAAATGACATAACGGGAGAAGGTCCCACGCTGGCTAAACATAGAGCAGCTGAGAAGGATGGGATTGTCCAAGCGTCGTTGATCAGGGCGCGTTGATCTTGGCCGTCGGAAATCTACGCGCCTAATTTCGGACCCCCCCTCCGCTTAAAGGTAGAAAGGTAGGGGGGGTCCGGAATTTCCTTTATCGTCGTTGATCCAGGCGCTCCGATCGGGGCCGTCGAAGAGATGCGCCCCCAATTCCGGACCCCCCCCCCCTCCGCTTAAAGGTAGAAAGGCGGGGGAGGTCCGGAATCCCATATGCACCGTTGATCCGGGCGCGCGAATCGCTGCCACTCAGACTTGCTTGTCGCTTACCATGGGCGCATTAGCATTCAAAACTTAGGACAAGTGGGTTTTTAACCCATACTTTCGCATTTTACCCCATTACCAGAAATATCACTAACAATATGTTCTCTGTAACTATTGGTTCTTGGCCTGTGTAGGTCTAGTGTTGAAACCTTCACCTTGATACCAATCTATAATGTACCCAACTCCATGTTGAGTCACATTAATACAATTTCCACTTTGTACATGTTGCATGTCTCAAATTATTTCAACCTCGTTAATACTTTCCATAATTAACTCAACTATGATGTTAGAATACTCTTTGTCCTACTATGAAATGAAATATCTATGAAATATGACATGCAGTCTCATGAAATTCATAGGGAACAACATAAAATTATAGAAACATGTAATTTATTAACAATAAGAACATATTTAATAATAAATTACAGATAAATAACATTGAAAATAACAAAGAAACCATAACACTTTTCTTATGAAGAAATGTCATCGACTGGCTACATATGAAGGACATTCATCCCCAACTGTAGGCTTTGTTGCTCCAGTTCTCTCGACAGAAGTCCACCCCCGAGATGGGGATATGAGTTCAAAAGGACAAAGGACTATTATGGCCGGCTAATCTCCCTCACACAACCTAATACCCTCCCAAAAAAACCATACAAACTTCTACAACCTTTTCCACCACCCATCTCTCTTCCCCAACTTGCACCATCCCAGGAATAGAATCTCCTTCTCTGCCTGGCAGTCCCTTAGGAAATACTCACCCCCTCCAGGGATCCAATATAGATTGTCAAAGAATCTCAATGCTTAGGGATTTAGAAAATCTAGCTAGTGTCGGAGTCTCAATTACAACAATCCCATCCTTATGCCTGTAGGAAATTTCATATTAGATATATGTGACAGACGTATCCATCTAACACAATACATGTTAATGGTTAACTCTACCCATGACCAGAGTGAATAGAGTAAAAAAAATGAACATGTAGAATGATGGTCGAACTCCCCAAACATAGGGAATTAGTATGCATGTTCTGAACTTGCCACTTGGCACACAAGGAACTCCACCTATTTCCTTATCATACATCCCCATAATGATTTATCCTTTAGCATACTTTAAGGTAAGAAAAATTGGGTTTATGACAATAAAACAATACTCATTTCTCCGTCAATAAAAGTGGCGCCTATGGTACCAGTTCATGTCCAGATTCTTTGATGGGATAAACCAGGTAACCCACTTTTGGTTATGGCTCTCTAAATGGAAGAGATGCTATATATATCAAACCCTAGTCCCCTTGGGCCCCCTTAAGCCCCTCTCATATATAAATTATAATAAAAGAATATAACTTTAGGATTTTTCCAACCATTGTGATAATTCAGTCGACAACAAAGACATTCAACTAGGCACTCGAGCTAGTCGACCAATGGAGTAAGTCGATTCTCTTTTGTGGAATTAATAGCCCTCCAATATTATCACCCCTATCATATCACAACTATTAATGTGTTTTTTATTAATATCTTTGATATACTAAATACATATCCAACTCACCATCATATATACCATATATGTACAATCCCATTACAATTCACGGGGATTAAAATTGGGGTTATGTATATGCTATGTGTCAACTCCACATTGAGCATGGAAGGAATTACACCTTTCACGAAATATTTTAACCAAGATCCATCTAAACTCCAGATCTATCATGGTCGATAGGGATTAAATCCTTCAAGGTGAAAATATTTACTCAAGTTCTTTTAATTTTGTAATCTTTACTCAAGTTCACGTTAAACACACAAGGAATTACATGTTTCACTCATATTGAGCAACACACAATTGAGATGTTTTAATTTAACCATAAGATTTTTTTTAATTTCAATTGCTCTCTCTCTCTCTCTCTCTCTCTCTCTCTCTCTCTCTCTCTCTATATATATATATATATATATATATATATATATATATATATATATATATAATGTCCTAAAGGAATGCAAGGCAGAGAAGGAGATTCCATTCCTAGGGTGGTATAGGTTGGGGAAGAGTGATGGGTGGTGGAAAAGTTTGTAGAAGTTTGTATGTTTTTTTTGGGGGGGGTATTAGGTTGTGTGAGGGAGATTAGCCAGCCACAGGAGTCCTTTGTCCTTGTGAACTCATATCCCCATCTCGGGGGTGGACTTCTATCGAGAGAACTGGAGCAACAAATCCTACAGTTGGGATGAATGTCCTTCATATGTAGCCAGTCGATGAAATTTCTTCATACGATAAGTGTTATGGTTTCTTTGTTATTTTCAATGTTATTTATCTATAATTTATTATTAAATATGTTCTGATTGTTAATAAATTACATGTTTCTATAATTTTATGTTGTTACCTATGAATTTCATGAGATTGCATGTCATATTTCATATATATTTCATTTCATAGTAGGACAGAGAGTATTATAACATCGTAGTTGAGTTAATTATGGAAAGTATTAACCAGGTTGAAATAATTTGAGACATACAACATGTACAAAGAGGAAATTGTATTAATGTGACTCAACATGGAGTTGGGTACATTATAGATTGGTATCAAGGTGAAGGTTTCAACACTAGACCTACACAGGCCAAGAACCAGCAGTTACAGAGAACATATATAGAATTTTGAGTATACTTACACGTTGTTTGAGAATTATTTTTTTGTGAAATTGGGTGAAATGGAGTCAAACAATCCCAATTATTGGAGGAAACCTATGGAGAAAGCAATTCAATTACGTTGAATGACATAATATAGTAGTTGAACCCATGGCCCGCCATATATTATGCTAACGCCCTCACTGTTATGCCAAGGGTGCCTCCTATTACAGGAGCCCAACGATATCACATTTAATTTTTTCCAAAGTTGCAGATGGAGGTGAGGGCTCGTGCCCTATTTAACCAATGTGCGGATCAAGGCAGGGTACACACATGATAGAGTACGGATTAGGGTCTCGAATTTCATGCCAAGGATATCAAGACTTTTGGATTGCACTGTAATGCATGCCAAGGGGTTCCTTAACAGAATTATATGAAGTTTATTCTCATTTTTTCTTGAAATTTCACAAGGAATTCGATGGTTACTATGTTTCTGAGTTTGAGCAACGTGTAAAAAGGTAATTTTAAAAACACAAGCATTTGAGCATTAATAAAGACGTCTCAATTGGAAGCAGGCCCGAAGACGTAGCCCAAATTGGGTGAACTTTGTTAACAAACTTGTGTTTATAATTTTGGTATTGTTGTTCTATTTTCACTCAATTATTTGCAAATTATTTGTCATTAAAGCGGATTTGGATAGAGAAGTAAATTCACATGTATTGTGCAACCAGTCAAACGATCATTATTATTTTGAAATCAATATAGATGTTTATGTAAATTAAATAATAATTAGCATCTAAGTATTTTTTGGAACAAGTTGGTATCAGAGCAGGTTTTGACAAGTGTTTGCTAGTGAATGCTTACAAGATCTAGATTCAAGCTTGGTAAAGGAAAGCTTGCAAGTTTAAAGATCCAAATTCAAGCTTAGTAAAGGAAAGCTTGCAAGTTACAAGTCAAATATTCAAAGGAGATTTTGTAAGAGAGACATGGTTTCTGAAGGAAAGGAAGGAGAATATCCTTCCATGAGACATGAGGAAATTATGGCTACACTTTGCTCAATGAGGGAAATAATATATTATTTATATCGAAGAGTCCATAAGACTAGGGAAGGAGAATCTTCAGTAAAATATTAAGGAGGAGGTGAAGGTGGTGGACCTTCAGAACCCTCTTCATCATCATCCTTGTCATCATCTTCTTCTGGTGCAAGTGAAAACTCTTCTCATAAGAAGAATCCCTCTAAGAATTCTTCTTTCTCTCATACTCATAATTTTCCTTTTTTAAAATTAGATGTTAAGTTCGAATTACCAATATATGATGGAGAATTGAATGCAGAAAATTTGGACAATTGGATCAAGCAAATAGAAGTATATTACAGGGTACAAAATATCGTGGATGACACTGCAAAGATATAGTTGGCTACTCTTCATCTGGGCGGCATAGCCTTGATATGGTGGGAGAGTAAGACACAAGTTGATCGTATTCAACATGGTAAAGTAATTTTTTCTTGGGATGAATTTATTGTTGCAATTAGAAAACAATTTTATCGATTGGATTATGTGCAAAGTGAAATTATGGAATGGCAACATCTCCGACAAGGAAAAGGGAAAAATGTCCAAGTATATACACAGGAGTTTAAGAAGAAATCATTATCTTTAGGAATTCTATTATATACTTGTCAAACTCTTCTGAAGTATATTGGTGGCACGTACTCATATCTTTGACACGCTATTTTGATGTTTAACCCTACTAACATTGATGAAGTTTCAGTACAAGCTACTCATGTGGAGGCTAGTAAGGGGAAGCATGTGATTGAATATAAGAAGTCACACAAGTTCGAAAAGAAACCGAAAGGAAAATGGAAGAGTAAGTTGTCAGCTATGGTAAAGAAAGTTTAAGAAAAAACTACATGTTCTCATTGTAAGAGAAGAGGGTATGAGGAATCACAGTGTTGGAAGTTGCATCCATAATTACAACTAAAGAAGTTACAGGATAAGGGGAAACAAAAGATTGTTGCATCAGCTCGACGGGATCTGGAATTAGATTCAGGAGATGAATCTAAGATCATGGTAATGGGAAGCAAAGGTATATCTACTAGAAAATCTAATTATTCTTTTCAATCTGCCAAATTGGAAAGTGATCTTGATCAAAATAAAAGAAGATAGTTTTTTCATGTCAGGGTTATAGTAAAGAATACAAAGATAGACACCTTGTTTGACAGTGGATCTCAAGTTAACTTAATATCTGAAGCAATTGTTAAGAATTTGGATTTGAAGACGACGCCTCATAGAAAACCATATCCATTAGGTTGGGTGTGTGATGATACTAAGTTGCAGGTAATGAGGTAGTGTAAGATCAGATTTTCAACTACATCCAAGTTCTTTGATGAGGTTGAGTTAGATGTTGTTCCTCCTGACATTTGTGTCATTATCTTGGGTAGTCCATATCTATTTGACAGGAAAGTTATATTTTATTGTGAAGAGAATAAATATCACCTTTTTAAGGATGGGATTGAATTTATTCTTAGAGTTCATCGTATTAAAACTAATGATTCTTTAGTGAGCATAGGGAAAATGAAGAGATTCATAAATGCAAGTAATTTTTTTTTCCTTATGATAGTGAAACAAAAAGAAGAAGATATATCATATGCTTTATTAGGTTGTGATCCAGAGCATAAACATGAGTTGGTCAAAATCATATCTAACTATGATGAGTTATTTCAGGATCCTACAGGGTTTCCTCCTAAGAGGGAGGTTGAGCATGAAATCTACTTGTAGCAGGATGCTCCTCTTCCTAACATTGGTATGTATAGGTCATCAGTACTAGAGAATGCAGAGATAAAAAAGAAAGTTCGGGATTTTCTCGATAAAGGAATCATCAGACCAAGTTCCTCTATGTGTGGTTCACCTATTGTATTAGTTCCGAAGAAATATGGTACATGGAGGATGTGTATTGACTTTTGAGCATTGAACAAGATTATGGTAAAGAACATATATCCTCTTCCTAGAATTGATGATTTATTAGATCAGTTCAAGAATGTTGTTTATTTCACTAAGATGGACTTGAGAAGTGGTTATCATCATATCAGAATTGTAGAAAGTGATATATGGAAAACTGCTTTCGAGACAAAGCAGGGGTTGTTTGAATGGTTAGTAATGCCATTTGGCTTATGTAATGCACTTGCAACATTTATGACAGTAATAAATGATGTGTTCAACTTTTACATAGATGACTCTATCATTGTCTACTTGGATGATATTTTGATCTTTAGCCAAAGATGGGAAGATCATATCATGCATGTCAAGACAGGATTTGAACTCTTAAAGAAGGAGAAGTTGTATATCAAGATGTCTAAATGCGAGTTTGGAAAAAATTCTCTGGTATATTTGGGTTACATTGTAGGGAATGGTCAGCTAAAGATAGATCCCTCGAAAGTGGAATTTATTGTAAAGTGGCTCGGGCCAACCACTGCCACAGAATTCAAGAGCTTCTTAGGAGCAATACAATACTGGAGGAAATTCATTGCTAATTTCTCTTTTATATCATCTCTTATGCATGCATTAACAAGTATAAAATAAGTCTTTCAATGGGGAGGCAAGCAACATAAATTCTTCGAGACATAGAAGGAAAAGATAAGAACCACACCAATTTCGACTCTTCTATATCTATAGAAGCCATTTGAGATTCAAATTGATGCAAGAAGATATGTCATCGAAGAAATCTTGATGCAATGAGGTAAACCTATATGTTATCATTATGAAACATTTACTCAAGTAATAATTAACTATCCAACATATGATAAGGAATTGTATGCATTGGTACAAAGTGTGAAGAATTGGAAACATTCCTTAATGGGAAAGGAGACAATATGTAACATCCCCATTATAATCCCCAGTTTAACTTATGTCTATGTATATACAATGTGTGGCTATGGCCAAAGCAATGTAATATGTGAATTGTATTTATATGTTTTAATAATAAAATGTGATGCTAGTTGCTAAGGGGACATGGACAAGATATGGGGGATAAATTAATCCAAAAGAAAGGGGAGTGTTTAGGATAATGGCCAAGAGGGGTTCAAGGGGGAATTACCCATGTATATTAATTCAACCCATTTTCCTAAATTTGTTATTTGTATACGAGCCTTCCAGTTTTTTATTGAGTGTTCCCAAAGCCAATCATTGAATACATGTAAGAGGGTGGGTGTGAGTGGTCACATCCCAACGTTATTAGGCACATGGGGGTTCAGTACAATCATCTTGGGGAAGACTGTGAGTCAAGAAAGGCAATCCAAAGAGAGGAAATTCAGTTGGGATGGGGGGTTTTACATTATGGTATCAGAGTGTTTGGTTCAAACACCAGGCTTGTATGGGCCAAGATGGTTGTGAATTTGTGAAATTCATCGTTACATACTTTTTCTGTGATGGATTGCGGAAAACAGAGAATAACAGAGTGAAATCCCCAAGTTCATGAGTGAAATAAGGGTTTAGATGATTTCATACAGTTTAAGAGGTTCCATGGAGCCAAGAAATAAAGTCGCAAATCAAAATTCGACTTGGAATGGCTAAAATTTGAGTTTTAATGGCCTCCTGTAGAATTATAGGTAGTTTAGAGAATTGATGGTTGAGATCGTGTTTGATCTTAAGATCAACGGTCGAGATTTTTCTTGATAAATTTAAAAATCCATAAAGGTTCGGTTGTTTGCAAGGTGGACCAAATCAACGGCCAGGATTCAATTTCGGCAGATGAGGAAATAGATCAGATCAATGGCCTAGAGTCACCTGGGTTTTTGTTGAAATTTTCTAAGTGTAAGGATCAACAATAGAATCTGTCGATGGTCGACGGTTAGATAGGCGAGTTTGGCGAAGTGTTGGAAATTCACCAAGAGAAAACGTTGATGTGCGACAGTCGATGAATGGGCGTCGGTAGAGTTGGGTGAAGTTGATACAATCAACGAACGAGATCATCCTTGATGATAGATCGAGGATCTAGATCAATTAGACAAAAGTAAAAAAAATTCTAAGTGTTAAAGTTCACCAAGAGAAATCGTCGACAGTCGATGGTCAGGTCAGCCAAAATGGAAAAAAAATTGGTTCGTTCATAAGACATCTTTGATCGTCGATGGTCGACGATCGGGGGTTGGTTGAATCCATTGAAGTGTTTTCAATGGATGATGGTCAGTGGTCGAGCATTGGCCAATTCGATGAAGTGTCTCAAACGAGCAACAAAGTTCATCAATGGTTGATGGGTCAGTGATCAGCAGTCAACCGAATTCAGAAAAGTACTTCGAATCACACAAGAGAAGTCATCGATGATCGACGCACCAATGGTTGGGCGTCAGTCGATTCCACAAAGTTTTTGGGTCATTCAAGAGATCGATTAATGGTCGATGGGGGAAAGAGGATGATGATGTCATCATCCACATGTCATGCCATGTCACCCAAGATGACACCTCAGGATGATGTGTCATTCCATGTCAGGATCCATGTTTCATGACATGTCAGCATAGAATTGGTCGATGGTCGATGGTCAGGTCTACCGATTTTGGGAGAGTGTATTTGACAGTCATCGAGGATCATTGATTGTCGATGGGTCGATAGTCAAGTATCGACCGAATTGATGGAGAGTTCCATTCATCGATGGTTGATGGTTTGTTCGAACGATTTAAGAGTTGTGCACAAAATCGTTCGTCAGGAGTTGGGTCGACGGTCGACGGTCACATCAACAGATTGGGGAAGGCGTTGCTCGTGTCCAAAGGAAAATGTCAATGGTCGATGGCCGATAGAGTCAGATCAATAGTTTTTTTCTCCTGATTTCATTTCAATGATTCATATTTAAATGGGTTGTTACAATAATAAAACCATCAGTTTTATGTGAGTTTTGTGGTTTTTTAACATCATTAACTTGTGAGGCATTTTTGAGGCCCTAAATGACGTTTTTAGCCAATTAAAACCCACAAAAAAAAAAGTATACATGTATCAATGTACACTTTGTCTCTACATATCAAATAAAATAACTCAGAGAGAGTTATCGAATGAACTAAACAGTTCACAAAATGGAGCTCATATGAGAAAGTTACAGCCAAAATAGTGAGGGTACAATTTTGGCACCAGTTTTACTTCCAGAAGGTATAACTCCATGCTCAGAAGTTCGTTTGGGGAACAAGAGTAGTCTGTGGAAAGATTATGACCCATAGAATCCAGCGATGGAGTCAAATTTTGGTTATGGGTACCTTAAAATGTGCAGGAAAATAAATAAGACACATGTACCATGCAAGGGTAAATTGGGTAAAACAACCTAAACTTCTTCGGACCATAACTTTCAGCTCGGAGTTCAGATTTGAGAAAACCAATAGTAGGTTGGAAGGTATTCAGGAATAGAATACATCTATCAACCCATAATTTTGAATTGGGCAATACATTTTCTCAGAAATTAATAAATATATTTTTGTAGCAGTGAAAGAGTGGAAAATTCCAGCATGTAAATGTTGTAACTTTTCGCTCAAAACTCACATCGAGGCATGAGTACAACCATTGGAAAGATGTTTCATAGAGAAATGCATATAAGGAATAAGAGTTCTGATTTGGTGCATTGTTTCCTCCATAAATTGATGAATAAATAACATGTATTCTAATGGAAGGAATGGTGTATGCCATGCATGTTTCTAACAGTAATTATTGCATGCACATGTCTTGCAGAATTAGAGGTATAGGAAAGAAACTTTGGTTCTTATATGAGGTCTGCAGTTATGGAATATGCTCAAGGATATTACATCCATGAGGAAGAGGTAATATGTCTGCATGTTAGCATGGGGAATGTCGAGACGGAGTCAAATGGAAGAAGGGATAGGCAGGAGCATGTCACTATGAGAAGCCTGCATAGGGAAGTGAAAATATATAGAGATGATAATGAAAGGATTATGAAGGCTCAAGAAGAGATAATTCAGATCTTAAACATGTTCAATAAGCAAGTTAACAAGGAATCTGGCACTAAGCAAGCAGTTAGTTCTAGACAAGTGTTAGTATCTAGATCCCAAAGAAAAAGGGATTAATATAGAAATGACAGGAAATCAAGAAGCATGAGCAGGTGTCATCATTATCCAAGGAAATCTACTAGAATAAATCATGCAAGTTTGGGGCCAAGGAGCAGCCTAAGTGTGTCTCATGTTCGGAGGCAAAGGAGAAGGCCTTAGGGAGATATCTTGCAAGGTGAACTCGGGAAGATCAAGCCACCAAATTTGAATGGTAATCATAGGAAAGGAGAAGAGGTTAAGACTTGGCTATTGGAAATGAAGAAATATTTCCAGCTGCATGATTACCCCTCCTGGGTAGAAGCTAGAATTTCCACCTACCACTTGCAAGGAAAGGAAGCCATGGTGGGACCAACTTAAACAATCCAAGAACCTTGATGAGAAGAGGATTTTGTGGAGGTAGCTCAAGGGATATTCCAAAAGAAATATTTGTCCGAAAATTACTATGAAAGGAAGATGAAAGAGTTCTTTGAACTCAAATTGGGAACCATGACAATGGATGAATATGAAAAGAGATTCTTTGAATTTTTGAAGTATGTTGACTTCATCAAGGATTATAAGGTCAAAATCCAAATATTTCTAAGTGGGTTACCATCCTTCTATAGTGACAAGATTCAATATGATAACCCCAAAAGTTTGAAGGAGTCCATAAGGAGAGAGAGGCCTCTTTATGAGCAAAGAAAAGGAAGACCGGTTTTCCAAAAGGCTTGGAATGACAAGATGAAGTGTAAAAAGGATAAAAGGAAGAAAGTTTTTAAGCCACCCATTTTTAGGAACAAATCCCAAGCAAATCAACAAGGTCAGTCAACCCAAAGTGAACACAAAACTGTGGAAACATTTGGGAAAAGGCCAAGGCAACAACTTATACAATGTTGGGGATGTGAGGGAAATCACTTATATATGGAATTACCTCACAAAGGGGAAAGAATGAGGAATATCCACAACGTTCAAGAGCCTGAAACAGTGGAAGAAATGGGAGGAAACATGCCAAGGATTTATGCATCCTTGGAAAACAAGCAAGCAGAGTATCAATCTCCCATGATTGAAGTGAAAGGTAAGATTGATAACCATCACATAACAATTTTAATTGATTATGGAGCTAGCCATAGTTACATAAATGATAACATTGTTGAAATATTTCACTTGCATAGGAGTAAGCATAATAAATCTTGGTTAGTTATGTTAGCCACGGGGGCTAAGAGGAAAATCAATGAGTTGGTTAAAGAATGTTCGATAGACATTAATGGACTTAGCATAAAGGTATATGTAAACATCATACCATTGGGTTCATATGACTGTCTAATTGGCATGGATTGGTTGGAAAAACATCATGTTGTCCTATATTGTTACAACAAGACAATCATATGTCTTGATGAGGAAGGGAAACAAGGAAACATTCAAGGCATTCCAAGAGTTGTACTTGTTAGAGAGATTTCATCTATGCAATTGAAAAAGAGTTTCAAGAAGGGCTGTCATATTTTTGTAGCCCATATGGAAAGGAAGCCAAAGATAAAGTGATCATCATTGAAGACCATCCGGTCTTAAGGGATTTTGAAGATTTTTTTAGAGAAATCTCATGATTTTCACCAAAGACAAACATTGATTTCTATATTTCTTTAGTGCCAGGAGCTGCCCCAGTGTCCAAGACACAATACAGAATGGGCACACCAGAATTGAAAGAGTTGTAGATGCAACTTGAAGAACTTTTAAAGAAGGGGTATATATGACCAAGTGTGTCACCTTGGGGAGCCCCGGTTCTTTTTGTGAAGAATAAAGATGGAACCTTAAGGCTATGTTTTGATTTTAGACAGCTTAATAAGGTCACAATAAAGAACGAGTATCATTTTCCAAGAATTGATTATTTGTTTGATCAGCTGAAAAGTGCAAGAATTTTTTCCAAGATTGAATTGAGATTAAGATATCATCAAGTGAGAATTAAGGAAGAAGACATAAGCAAGACCGCATTCAGGACAAGGTATGGGCATTATGAATTCATGGTAGTGCCATTTTGACTATCAAATGCCCCAACAATTTTTATGTGTTTGATGAATGGAGTGTTCAAGGAGTACCTGGACAAGTTTTTTATTCTGTCGTAGATGATAAACTCATCTATTCTAAGTCGGAAGAGGAAGATGAGAAACATTTAAGAATGGTGTTGCAAGTTTTAAGAGAGCATAAATTGTATGCTAAGCTAAGTAAGTGCATCTTTTATCAAAAGAAGATTCACTACTTGGGGCATATAATTTTAGCAGCAGGAATAGAAGTTGATCCTAAAAAGATAGAGGCCACTAGAGGATGGAAAGTGCCAAAGAATGTGACAGAGGTCAGATCATTCATGGGTATTTTCGGTTATTACCAAAGATTCATAAAAGGGTTCTCAAAGATTGCAAGTCCAATCACTTATTTTCACAAGAAATGAATGAAATTTGAATGGACACCCAAGTGTGAAGATATTTTTCAGCAGTTGAAGGAAATATTGACAAGTGCATCAATCTTGAAGATTGCAGATTCAAACAAAGATTTTGTTGTGTGTGTCGATGTGTGCAAGGAAGGTATCGATGGAGTTCTTAGTCAAAAGGATCATGTGGTATGATATGAGTCCAGAAAAATAAAAGAACATGAAAGAAATTATGCCACCCATGATATAGAGTTAGCAGCAATTGTACATGCATTAAAAATTTCGATACATTACCTCATGGGTAAGAAATTCGAGCTAAGGAAGGAACACTATGGTCTGAAATATTTTTTTGGACAACCAACACTAAATGCCAAACAAATTGGATGGTTGGAATTTCTGAGTGAATATGACTTTGAAATTAAGCACATAAAGGGAAAAGAAAATCAAGTGGTTGCAGTCAGCAGGAGGGCACATGAGAAGCATATTGTGGCCATTAGCATGTACAGGAAAGATCTAAAAGATCAAATTATTACAACAACAAATTCAAATCAGTAGTATGTAAAAATAAAAGAAACATTACAGCAAGGTAATTTTCAGCAGAAATTTAATTCTTATGAGCTGAAAGAAGATGGAATTCTCATGTACAAAGGTAAGGTGTATGTGTCGAATTCTAGTGAGCTAAAAAATGCAGTTCTGAAGGAAATGCATAATGTGTCATATGGCGGGCACCCAGGATATCAAAAAACAATTTCAGTTGTAAGAAGCCAATACATTTGGCCAAGAATGAAAAAGGAAGTGGATAATTACATAGCTAGATGTCTAGAATGTCAAAAAGTAAAGACAGAACATAGACACCCAGTAGGTTTCCAACAGCGATTTCTCATTCCATAATGGAAGTGGGAAGTTGTCATGGTTGATTTTATTACTAAGATTCCCAGAACAGTGAAGCACCGGGATTCCATCATGGTGGTGGTGGATAAATTGACTAAGGGGACGCATTTTATTCCAGTAAAGACTACAAACAAGGAAGCAAATATTGCAGAAATATATATGAAATAAGTTGCTAGGCTACGTGGAGTGCCTAAGGAAACAATTTCATATAGGGATCCAAAGTTTACTTCGAATTTTTGGAAAGGGTTGTTCAAAGGATTTCAAACGAATTTAAATCTTAGTACAACATATCATCCAAAGTCAGATGGGAAAACAGAGAGGACTAAAAAGATAATTGAGGACATGTTTAGAATGTATGTGATGGATCAACGATCAAAGTGGGAAGATTATATTCATTTAGTGGAATTTGCATATAACAATGGGTATCAAGCCTCATTGAAGATGAGTTTGTTTGAAGCATTGTATGGAAGAAAATGTAACACTCCAATGAGTTGGGATAATCCAACAGACAGAGCAGTTGTTGGGCCATAATTGTTAAAATAAATGGAAGAACAAATGGCAAAGATAAAACAGAATTTAAAGGTTGTCTAGGATAGGCAAAAAAGTTATGCATATAAGAATAGAGTATTTGGAGATTTTAAAGTGGGTGAACATGTGCTTTTAAAAGTGAAGGCAAAGAGAAGTTCGATAAGATTAGGTAGTTTCTTGAAGTTGGCAGCAAGATATTGTGGGCCTTTTGAAATATTAGAAAAGATAGGGCCAATTGCATACATGCTAGCATTGTCTACATCCATGAGAGTGCATAATGTATTTTATGTATTATTATTGAATAAATGTGTTCCTAACCCTAACCACATAATTGATTAGAATGTGATCCAGGTGGAGTATGAAGGGGATTTTCGGGTGGAACCAGTATGCATCCTAGATCGGGAATTCAAAGTGCTCAGGAACAAGGCTATAGGGATAGTAAAGATTCAATGGACCTATTACAGTCCTGAAGATGCTACATGGGAGCATGAAGAAAACATGTGGGAGGAATACACGAAATGTTTTGACAATTTTGAAGAAAATGGAATGAAAGACTCCATTTTGAGCAACTAGAGTTTTGGAACCACATCTCAAAGTCCTAGCCAACTGCGTTGGGGACCTTCATAAAAGAATGGTTCATTCCTTGGGTTAGCCTTGATAAACAGATGGTACTTCCCTTGGTATCCCTAATAAATAGATGGTACATCCCTTAGGTTAGCCCTGGTAAATGAATGGAGCATTCCTTGGGTCGGCAAGTTGAGAGGAACATGATATTATGATTGGAACTATTATTGGAGTTGTAAAATTGCATAATTTTCTTTTCTTGTAATACAATGTTTAAAACTTATATTTAAAGTGTGATGGATGTATTTCGAGCAGAATAAAGGGTTGGGGCCTAGCCCCAGTCCCCGGTGCTACCATGTAACCTTACCATGAGACCAACCTCTTAAATGTTGGTGCGGACTACCTGGTGCTTAGCTCTCGGTTCGACACTTACCTTATACTCGTTTCCATGTGACCCGGACCTCACGCAGAATGTGAGGTTAGCACCCAGTCGGTCGAGCTAGCCCATCGACCAAGGCGCGTAACCATGGGTGTAACCAAAGGCTTAAATCAGGGGGATACAATGGAATGTAGAGCGTGTGGGGCATAAGGGTGTGGCCACATGGCCATAACATACGACCAGGGCCAGGAATCCAGAGGGGCCAGGGCACTGGCACCAGGCCAGGGCCACATGGAGGGAACCCATATGACCAGAAGCCTGCGTGAAGGAGGTTGTGCCCTATATTTTTCCAATTATGGGTTTTTAAACTATATTGCAAGATTTTATGGATTTTTTCAGCAGTTTTGAGAGTTTTTGGCCATTTTTGAAGGATCTGGAGCTCTTTTTGAGGCCATATCTTGGGGAGAAGTTGGGATTTTGTTACCCACTTCAAGCCTATATAAACCAGAGGTTATTGGAAGCCTGGAATGAGGATCAAAGCAAGAAAATGCTAAAGAATTGAAAAGCCAAATCCATTTTTATGCAGGGAAGCCATTGAGGAGAGCGACTTTGTGGGCCATTTTTGGGAGCTTCGTTCATCCATTTTCAGTGTCGTCAGTTGTGATGGATTATTGAGATCTAGAAGAACACAACCAGATCACTTTGTAATCCATTTGCCACTTTTATGATGTAATTTTGAAGCTTTTAACATAAATAAGAAAGCCTCACCCACTGAGACAAAGGCCTGGAGACGTAGGCGAGATTGTCGAACTTCGCTATCAACTTTGTTGTTTATGGTTTATTGTTTCTTTATGCTTATTTCCATATTTTTATTTCTTATTATGGATGCCATGTTTCATCATTAATTCTTCCTCTTTCATTAGTTTCCTAAATGGTTAATGAACTCATGTTTTAAAACTCAACCATAGTCTTTAAAAGATCTTTTCGGATCAAGTGGTATCAGAGCTAGTTGATGGTTGGTTTTTGAGTTTGCATGATTACCAGGGAAAAGATGAATTGTGGTGAAGGCGATCTTGTTGAAGAGAATCTTGATATAGGATCGAGAAAGAGAACTTCTCAAAGTGAGAAGATGGCATCGAAAGAGGGACTTTCTCATGAGGAGAACGAGTTTCAAAAGACTTTATTTGCCATGTCGAAGATGATGAAGGTTTTGTATGACGATTACTTGGAACGGAAGAGACCGATTCTAGGTGAATCTTTAAAGGTCAAAAGTGAAGAAGGAGAGGATCCTCCTCAAACTCCTCCTTCACCTCCTTCTTCTCCATCAACTTATTCTTCTTCTTCAAGTTCAAGTTCTGAATCCAATGCAAGAAAACATTCCCATAAACATAAACAAGAAATGCCTTTACTTAAGCTTGATGTGAAATTTGAATTACCCATGTATGATGGTGAAGTCAATGCAGAGAGGCTTGATAACTGGGTCAGACAGATGGAGTTTTATCGCAGTGTGCAACAAATCAAGGATGATGCAACACAAATCAAGCTGGCATTGCATCGACTTGCAGGCACAACACTCATCTGATGGCAAAGCAAGTTGCAAAATGGCACGCAACAAGTGGGTAATGTATTTCCATCATGGCAAGTTTTTGTTTATGCACTTAGAAATAAATTCTATCATTTGGGTTATAAAGAGAATGCTTTAATTGAATGGAAATCTCTTAAACTAAGAAAAGGGCAAATGGTGCAAGAATACAAAGATGGATTTCGTAAAATGGCATTGATGTTAGATATTCCTTTACATACCCAAGAAAATCTTATGAAGTATATAGGAGGTTTACCTGTGAATGTTCGTAAAATTGTATTTATGTTTGGATCTACTAATCTTGATGAGGTTTATTTTCAAGCAACATACATTGAGGCAGGGAAAACAAGAGTTGTTGTATCAGGGGATTCGTCTTCAAGAAAAGAGGAAAAAAGGAAGTGGAATGGAAAGAAGGAAAATTCAATGGCAAGAAAGGAAGAGAAGCTCTCTTGCAAGCATTGCAAGAAAGAAGGGCATGATGAGGAACGTTGTTGGAAATTGCATCCCGAGAAGAGACTAAAATGGTTCAAAGAAATGAAAGGGAGGCAAACAGTTGCAGCAGCAACACGATCAACAAACTTGGGATCAGATTCAGATGATGAGTYTAAAATCTCAGTTGTTGGTTTGACAGGTAAAATTGGTGATGGATTTGATTCTAGAAGTAAATTGTTTCACATAAGGGTCGTAATGAGGCATACTAAGTTCGACACATTGATAGATAATGGATCTCAATCTAACTTGATTTTAGAGGAAGTGTTTAAACAATTGGGATTAAACACTCAGATGCATCATAAACCTTACTTACTTAAATGGATAAACAACAATCATAAATTTCACATAACAAAGAAATGCACATTAAAGTTTGCAATTTCATCTAAGTCCATGGATGAGGTAACATGTGATGTGGTGCCACTCAATGAATGTGGAATGGTATTAAGCAATCCTTATTTGTATGATCGCAAAGCAATCTTCTACAGGGAACAAAATCAATATCACTTAGTCAAAGCAGGCAAAGAATATGTTGTACATGCTCATCACTTAAAAGAAAATCAATCTCTTCAAACAATGGAACAATTAATAAAGTCATC
>ML779214.1:285004-323062 GCA_009831015.1 Picea engelmannii
AGTCACGTGGAAATTACAGTGGCATGCTGACTAGGCAGATAGGTGGTTGAATTGGGGTTTGACATGTGGCATATTGTTTGGCGAATAGCATGGTGCCACATGGCACCCCTCCATTGGTTCGATTGTTTGGAAAACTTGTTGGACTCCACCAGAGTCGAACCCATGACCCCTGGTCCAGGTGGAAAGGTTTGGCAGGGTCGGGCTACCAACCCGCCCACATTGGATCTTGTAATGCAATGTTTAAAACTTATATTTAAAGTGTGATGGATGTATTTCGGGCGGAATAAAGGGCTAGGGCTAGCCCCAGCCCCCGACGCTATCATGTAACCTTACCACGGGACTAACCTCTTAACTGTTGGTGTGTACTACCTGGCGGTTAGCTCTCGGTTCGACACTTACCTTATACTTGTTTCCATGTGACCCAGACCTCGCGCGGAATGTGAGGTTAGTGCCTGGTCGGTCGAGCTAGCCTGCCGACCAAGGCACGTAACCGTGGGAATAACCAAAGGCTTAAACCAGGGGGCTACAATGGAATGTAGAGTGCGTGGGGCATAAGGGCGCGACCACACGACCACAACATACGACCAGTGTTAGGAATCTAGCGGGGGAAACATGCTAGCACCAGGCCAGGGCCACATGGAGGGTGCCCATATGACCACGAGCCCGTGTGAAGGGGGTTGCGCCCTATATTTTTCCAATTATGGGTTTTTAAACTATATTACAATATTTTTATGAATTTTTTCAGCAGTTTTGAGAGCTTTTGGTCATTGTTTAAGGATCTGGAGCTCTTTTTGAAGCCATATCTTAGGGGGAAGTTGGGATTTTATTACCCACTTCAAACCTATATAAACCAAAGGTTCTTGGCAGCCTAGAAGGAGGTTTAGAATAGGAAAATGCTAAAGAATTGAAAATCCAAAGCCATTTTTATGCAGGGAAGTCATTGAGGAGAGCAACTTTGCGGGCCATTTCTGGGAGCTTCGTTCATCTGTTTTTAGTGTCATCGGTTGTGATGGATTCTTGAGATCTAGAAGAACACAACCAGATCATCTTGTAATCCATTTGGAAGTTTTATGATGTACTTTTGAAGATTTGAACATAAATAAGAAAGCCTCACCCATTGAGACAAAGGCCCGGAGACGTAGGCAAGATTGTCGAACTCCGTTATCAACTTTGTTGTTTATGGTTTGTTGTTTTTTTATGCTTATTTTCATATCTGTATATGTTAATATGGCTACCATGTTTCATCATTAATTCTTCCTCTTTCATCAGTTTCCTAAATGGTTAATGAACTCATGTTTTAAAACTCAACCATAGTCTTTAAAAGATCTTTTTGAATCAAGCATGATGGAATTCGCAGAGGTCGTGGGGTCCTTTTTTAGTAGTGAAAGCATATCCAAGGGGATGTTGGACTTGATGCATTCATATTTGTGTGGACCCATGATAGTTGTTTCCTTTGAAGAGGAGATATCATTTGAGATATCTAGAGGATCTCACATGGAGATTGATAGTGGGAGGCAGGAGGAGATGATGACTTCTCCCCCTCACCCCTTTAGCAGTTCAGAGGGAGGTGGTCGAGCCCATTGATCCAAATGATCTAGCTGATATTCCTAGAGATATTGTAGTAGGAAGGAAGAGGCATGCATGGGCTCATCGGACTATGAAGGAGGCAGAAGGACATGTAGCTCCCATGGTACTTTCCAAAATAGCCATAGACCATAGAGACATTCGGGATATGTTTCAGTTATGAGCCACATCATTGATTCTTGATCCTTCCTATTATGAGGAAGCATCTAGTCAGCATATATGGAGAGAAGCCATGATGGAGGAGTATTAGTCCATGGTGAAGAATGATGTATGGGATATTGTTCCAAGACAGTAAGAGAAGTCTGTGGTGACTTCCAAGTGGATCTATAAAGATCAAACACGCATCTGATAGGAGCATCGAGAAGCACAAAAGGATATTTGTTTCCAGAGGATTCTCTCARGTGGAGGGAATACATTATGAGGAGACATTTTCTCCTTTCGCTCGATATATTTCTATCAAGRTGATCATTTCCCTTGCAGTAGCCATGGGATGAAGATTACATCAGATGGATGAGAAGACATCCTTTCTCAATGAAGATATTGAGAAATAAGTATGCATCGAGTAGTCAGTTGGTTTTGTGATACATGAGAAGGAGTCTCATGCTTCCAGATCTCATTTCCCTTGCAGTAGCCATGGGATGGAGATTACATCAGATGGATGAGAAGACATCCTTTCTCAATGAAGATATTGAGAAATAAGTATGCATCGAGCAGTCAGTTGGTTTCGTGATACATGAGAAGGAGTCTCATGCTTGCAGATCGAAGAAGGCCCTATATGGAATTATCCAAGAACCTCGAGCTTGGTATATGAGGATTGATCGATATGGCCTAAGATATGTCTCCAGTATTGATGCAAGATTATAGGGATATGTTGACTCTAATGAGGAAAGGATAGTTTTAGAATGCCTCCATGTGTTTCTTTACCTTGGGATCTACCATGACTTCCTGGCGTAGCTGGAAATGAACTTATGTGCCTTGAGCACCACATAAACAGATAGTGTTGTGGATGACACTTCATGAAGCAGTGTGGCTTCACAAACTCTTTGCAGACTTGATTGGTCAATGATATCATTATGTTTGAGACATAATGCAGAGGGTGATAGTACAGGTGCAGTACTTTCCTACAAATGACCATATTGCATATGATCTCATGAAGATTCTTTCCAGGGCAAAGCTCGAGTACTTCCATGAGATACTTGGCATGATTCCTCCCTTGTTGAGAGGGAGGGTTGATGATTACAACTTCCTGAGACATTCTCCATATCGTACTCCTCCTGACTGAGTTGAGTTGATCTGTGAGGACACCTATGTGATAGGTGAGATCGTACTCCTATAGACTTAGTTGAGTTGATATATGAGATGAGTTGTACTCCTCTGGACTGAGTTGAGTTGACTTGTATTTGGTCACCTTTCATACTCCTATGGACTGAGTTGAGTTGACTTGAGATGGATCTCCAGTTCGTACTCCTATGGACTTAGTCGAGTTGATCTGTGAGAGTGATGTCCCTAGTGGTTGAGCACTAGAGGACACATCATGGGGAATAGACCCATGATGTCACACTGTGGGATAGACCCTAGTGTTTCTAGAGGGAGGAGCCTCTAGAGGTCCACATGGGATGAGCCATGTGTTGATGTGTCCACATGGGATGAGCCATGCGTGATGTATCCTTAAGGAAAATCTCAAGTGGTTGAGGTTTCCAAGCGATTGAGAGGATATTCCACTGACCAACAACCCTTAGGGGTTGGGAATATCCATCTGGGCTAGTGCCCAATAACCCTTGGAGACCTGATGGTCATATGGTTGGGAGAATGTTCACCTGGGTTGGTGCCCAACAACCCTAATAGGTTGGGAGAACATTCATCTGGGTTAGTTCCCAACAACCCTTTGAGACCATCGTTCCTTGATGAGATATGTCATGTGGTAATGAGGCCCTTAGTACACTAAGTGGTGATGAGACCCTAGTGTCATTATAGTGGAGAAGAGGCCCTAGAATATGGAAAAGGTCCACATTGGAGCAACAATGTGTGACGAGGAGATGCTACCAATATCATGGTCTGCAATACCATGTCGTGGTCAAAGGACCATTGCATAGTCTAAGAGGCTATGAAGACGAGGAGTAAACATCACTGAGAATACCTCCCTAGCTAAGAGGGAGTGTTGATGTTTTTGGTAGTTGTGGGAGGTATTCACCTCCAAGAGACCTCCTACAGATTGATATCCTGAGAAGAGAAAACCCCTCTCTAGCAATGAGAGACAAGGACATAAGTCGCCCCTATTATGAAAGTAATTTATATGTAAATTATACAATTCGACCCTATTATCTAAAAACAACTTAATATGCAAGTTGCACAAGTCAGCTCTATTGTGAAAGTGAAAATGTGTGTCCCTTCGCTGTAATAAACTAATATAAAAACGTGTGAGTCATTCTCATTTGAAACACAACAACTCGCCCTCCTAACACATCTGATGCATCCACAAGAATACTAGTCTGAGGCATCATAATTTGGCCTGATTTGAGGCATTTCTGTAACAACATCTATCTCTGTAATTGGGTGAATTTTTCTTGGATATCTTTATGTAGCAGGTCTTCTTCTCTACTCGGGGGTGGCACTTGAGGATGCTTATGGTTGGGTGGTAATGAAAGAGAATTACCTATGGTTAAACGAGCAAACCCATTTCTTGAGTAATTTTTTCTTGGTTATTCTTCTTGAGGTCTTAATTATTTACTGCAATTAGTCTAGCAAGAAAATTTCAACACCTCCTATGATTGTCGATGAAGATGAAATTATTCAGGTTCCGACAGTTGATGATTTTGCTCCAGAGTGCTTAGATGAGCTACAGGAAGATTTTATACTTGACAGAAGAATCATGACTTCACAGCGAGATGGTGTGGAATATCTTTGAGTTGGTCTTAAAGGGGTAAAACCAAGCAAAGAAAAGTGGATCAAGATCATAAAGGTGAGGGAGCTTTACCCTCACTTAGTTGTTGAATAATCAAAACTTTTGGTGGTCCAAAAGGATTCCAATGGGGAGGAATGATCCAAGAGGATCTGGAATGCTCATAGAGGTCCACGAAGATTAGAAACGCTCACATAGGTCCAAGAGGATCTAGTAATGCTCAAAATTTGATTGTCTCAAATGTTCTCGAAAAGGACTTCATTGCGTAGAGCTCGAAAATAAATTTCCAACGGTGCAAAAAAAGCCTCAAACAAAGTTTGTATGCAAAGGTTATGGTCGGTCAAAGTTTAGGTCAACATGGCAAAAAGTCAAAGTCAAGGCGACATGTGTCACCACTAGAAGTGTGACACGTGGCACGACCATACAATGCCAACGTGGAAATTCCACAGAGTGCCACATGGCACATCGTACGTCTAACTAGGCAAGTGATATGGCAATCATACAATTTAAGTAGTCCAATTGGTATCTGACACGTGGCACGAGTAGACCAATAAGACACTGCCACATGGCAGTCTCTCATTGGCCTTCTATGGTTAATGTTTACCAAAAGTATAGGGGCCGACAAGGGTCGAACCCGTGACCTCTATAACTCTATACAAGCATCCATTGTCATTACAACATTACATTAGTTCTTACCTGTGTATGGAACGAATATTATTTAAAGTGTCAAATTGTATTAATTGGAGTTTAAAAGGTCGAGGGGTTGACCCCCTGACCTTATCATATGTATATTTAACATGGAAATCCATACCATATGTTGTTTCATATTTCAACCAACCAACATATATTCGCGCGAGCGGTTAAAACAATTAACATATAGTTTCAACAAATGCCATAATATATGGCGTGGTCGAAGGGGTTTGACCCCACGTCCTACCATATATTATGCTAACACCCTCACCATTATGCCAAGGGTTCCTCCTATTATGGGGGCCCAACAATATCACANACAATTAACATATAGTTTCAACAAATGCCATAATATATGGCGTGGTCGAAGGGGTTTGACCCCACGTCCTACCATATATTATGCTAACACCCTCACCATTATGCCAAGGGTTCCTCCTATTATGGGGGCCCAACAATATCACATTTAATTTTTTTAAAAGTTGTGGATGGAGGTTAGGGCCCATGCCCTATTTAACTAGTGTTTGGATCGAGCCAGGGTACATACATGACATAGTATGAATTTGGGTCTCAAATTTTGTGCCAAGGTTATCAAGACTTTGGGATTGCACCGAAATGTGTGCCAAAGGGTTCCTTAACAAAATTATATGAAGTTTATACTCATTTTTCTCGAAATTTCACAAGGAATTTGACAGTGCACTTCATTTCTAAGTTTGAGCAACATGTAAAAAGGTCGTTGTAAAAACACAAGAATTTGAGCATTAATAAAGACATCTCAATTGGAAGTGAACCCGAAGACATAGCCCAAATTGGGTGAACTCCGTTAACAAACTCATGTTTATGATTTTTGTATTGTTGTTCTATTTTCACTCAATTATTTGCAAGTTATTTGTCATTAAAGTGGATTTGGATAGAGAAGTAAATTCACATGTATTATGCAATCAGTCAAACGATCATTATTATTTCGAAATCAAGATAGATTTTTATGTGAATTAAATAATAATTAACATCTAAGGATTTTTTGGATCACCATAGTAGATAAGGGCATGTTACTGAAAATGATAGGATCAAGGCCTTCCACTAATTTGAAACATTATGTATTTAAGTGTGTTCCTTTCTAATCCAATCTACCAAAGAGTTAGTAGCAACATATTTCTAAACCAAGATTTCACACCAGAGACTGTCCCTTATAATTACTGACCACAGATATTTAGCTCATGCCAAGGTGAGGCCAAACAAATGGATATTCTTAAGTCCCTATCCTCCCATAGATTTAGGAACTGCCAAGGCCTTCCATGGTACCCAATGAGAGCCCTTGAAATCACCACCTCCCTGCTAGAGGAAGTTAAAACAAAGCTTCCAAATTTTTTCCAATACGCTTTTTGGGATATGGGTGAGGGTGTGCCAGTATATGGGGATGGCCTTTAACACGTATTATACCAGCACAAGTCGCCCCCCACATGATAGCCACCTATTACACCATAAACATATCTTTTTTCTAGCTTAGAGAACAACCACCACTAGTGATTCTTCCCATAACAGTTAGGTTTGAGATAAAAGCCTAAGTATTTAAATACTTCCTTAACATGTTTAAGCCTTCTTGCTTCCAGAATATTTCTTCTTAAACCTTCAGCCACAAGCAGAAAGAGGTAAGGTGACAAAGGACATCCTTGTCTAAGTCCCCTAGAGGGCTTGAAAAACTGGATGCAACCCCATTTATCAACACTAGAAAGGATGAGGTAGTAATGCATCACATGAACCAACTGATGCAGGTTCATGTGCTAGCTTTATCAAGTGAATCCCTTCTTGAGCAGTACCTATTTCCTTGTGAATATGTCTCCCTTGTAAAAAATGAAATTTTAGTGTATGTCATTGTTTGAGACATATTTCAAACCATATTTGTTTGAGACATATTTCAAACCATATTTTAGTGTCCCACAAAGATATCTCAAAATGTGCTTTGCAGCTATCCAATGCTCATGTCTAGGTTCCACCTGGAACTGGCTCAACATGTTCACAAAAAAGCAAATGTCTGGTCGGGTTTAACCAAATACATCAATGAGCCAACCAACTTCCAGTACAGGGACGAATCTACTGGATCAGAATCAGAGTCTCTCAACTTCCTCAAATCTGCCATCATGGGAGTTGCCATGGATTTGTAATCCATCATCCCAAACTTCTGAAGGATATTTACAACATACTTCCATTTGCCTAGGAATATTTCACAATGCTTCTGCCATACTTCTAGTCCCAAATAATAATGCATGAGATCAATATCCTTCATATCAAATTCAGAGGCTAACTCCCTCTTACATTGAATAATGAGAGGATCTGCACCTATCAGAAACAAATCATCAACATATAGTAGTAGGATCACAGGTGCATCATTTACAGCCTTGTAATAGAGGTTTGGATCAGCATAGCTCTTGGAAAATACAAGTTCATCAAGTGATTTTCAATTCATGCATACCAAGCTTCTGGAGCTTGCTTGATTCTATACAAGGCCTTCTTTAATATGCATACATGGGTTTCTCTTGGGTGTACCTAAAAATATTGAGGTTTCTTTATGTATACTTCTTCCTCAATTACTCCATTGAGAAAAGCGGTCTTTACATCCATCTAATGTAAACTCCAACCCATGGATGTTGCAAGCGATATGATGGCTCTAATAGAGGTATATCTAGAAACTGGAGAAAACATCTCATCATAGTCTTCTCCATCCTGCTGGGAGAACCCTCTAGCCATGAATATTTCCTTGTATTTATCGATACTCCCATCTATTGCATGTTTTATCTTGCAAAACCATTTTGAAGTTACTACAGACTTTCCTTCAGATCTAGGCACAATATTCCATACATCATTTTTCATGATGGATTGATATTCTTCTATCATAGCTTCCTTCCATTCTTTCTTCTTGACTGCTTCTTCAAAGCTGGAAGGTTATGTATTGAAAAGACTTTTCATGATTGTCGCATAACTAGAGAACCTTTTGGGCCTCTTACTTTCCGTAAAGGTTCCACTGGGAGATTTATGTCTTTCTTCTTCCTGTAAGGTAGATTCTAGCCATCATGGTCATTTTTTGTTCTTGGGTACAACAACGGGTTCTACAGGTTCAAGTGGTTGGTCTGGTTCTTCACTGGGATGTTCTGGTGAACATGTACTTTCTTCCTTGGGGTCTTCATATTATTCTTCATCATTGGAGTCTATGGGATCTTCTATAGATTTCTTAAAGGAAATCTTCTCATCAAAAGTTATGTCCCTACTAATTTCAATCTTTTGTTGACCTGGGGCATAGATTCTCTAAGCTTTTGATGTATCACTATATCCAATGAATATGCCCTTCTTTCCTGAAGGTTCCAAATTCTTCCTTTTGTCCTTGGGAACATGGATATAGACAGGACACCCAAAGATCCTTAAGTGTTCCACACTTGGATTCTTTCCAAAGAATGCTTCTTCTGGAGTCATGTTCTTCAATATATGATGAGGACTTCTATGATGAATATACACAGTTGTCATATTTGCTTCTGCCCATAGAAACATGGATAGATTCTAGTCATTCATCATTGCCTTAACAGATTCTTCAATGGAACGGTTCTTTCTTTCTTCCACACCATTTTGTTGAGGATTATGTGGTACAATTAGTTCCCTCCTAATCCCAGCTGCTTTGAAAAAGGCAACGAGCTCCTTGGAGGTGTATTCTCCTCCAATATCATACCTTGTCGTCTTGATCTTCTTATTTGTCAAGTTTTCCACTTCAGCTTTGAATTCTTGAAACTTGCCAAATACTTCAGCTTTCGTCTTTATCAAGTACATCCAAGTATTTCTTGAGAAGTCATCTATGAACGTCACATAGTAAAGAGATCCTCCTAAATAATTCACTGACATAGGACGACATACATCAGAGTGTATCAGATCCAAGATCTCCTTGGATCTATTCTCACTTCTTGGGAATGGCTTCTTAATATTCTTCCCAAGTGCACATTCTCTGCAAATAATTTTGTGTATTGATTATAGCTATGGTATGCCTACAACCATCTGCTTTAGAGATGGCAATGCTTGATAATGAAGGTGAGCACACCTTCTATTCCATAACTCACTAGGATTGAGTTCATCATGTACAAGAGCTTGAGTATTCTGACCTAGGATTTTATACAGTCTTCCTTCACGAATCTCAATAACTCTAGCATCTTCTATTTTTGAATCTTTAGACCATACAAGAAATTTTCCATCAACAAAGAATATTCTATCTCCTTTGTATTCCAAGCAAGAAATAGATAATAAATTCTTTTTCAAACCAGGAACATATAAAATATTGCTAAGATGAAAATTGTTACCTGATTCCATTTTGATAGAAGCTTTTCCAATTCCCTTGACTGCATAAGAGTTATTGTCTCCAAGTTCCACTTTATGAGAGGTTTCCTTTTCCTTCATGGTTGAGATATTTTCACGATCACCAGTCATATGTCTTGAAGCTCCACTATCGATCTACCACATGTCGTCTTCAAAGGATCATGTAAGAGCTAAGTAGTAGAATAAATTTGTTTCTTCATGCTTAGATTTTTTTGAAGGTTCTTCATCATTGGCAGCTGACACATTGTGTCTTTCCTTTATCTTCTTTGTTATTTTAGGATAATCCCTTTTGTAGTGGCCATATTTATGACAACCAAAACATTGTACTTTTGACATATCTCTCTTATGATTGAATTTCTTTCTTGAACCAAATATTTTCTTACCTCCATGTCTCTTGAACTTTGTTTCATAGGCTTGAGCATCCTCTTCCTTTTGACATCTTCATTTTGATTTCATCCTTGTCTCTTCTTGTGCGCAACAGGTCCAAAGTTCTTCTAGCGTTGGAAACTCCTTTCTTGTATTCATGCATGCAGCAAATGCATCCCATGATCTAGAAAGACCATTAAGTGTTGTATTCACAATTTCCTTTTTAGAATAACTTCTTCACTAGCTTGTAGTTGATCTCTCAACTGAGAAATGCTCATAAAGTATGAGGCTACAGTGTCATCCTTAGTCATCTTTGTGTCACGAAGCTCATTCTTCAAGCTCATCACTTGTCCAATATTTATGACTACAAAAAGGTTAGTTAGGACATCATACATCTTCTTGGATGAGTCAAGATTGGATATGTAGGGTATCAAGTGATCTTTGACAGAGTCCACAATGATACTCATAGTGTTGATGTCATTGTCCTTGAACTTCTCAATTGCTGCAACGTTCTGAGGTTCATTTTCTTTTCCTGCTTCAAATTGTGTCTCCTCGATCTTTCCCTTCACAATATCTAGAACCTTGTTCTTGGCTAGGATGAGGTCAATCCTTGTCTTCCATGCTCTGAAGTTTGAAGATCCTTCTATCTTGTTTTTTGTCTTCATGGAGTAATTCATGATTGTATTTGACTTTGACTTTGACCAATCAAACTTTGAATTTGACCCAAAAATTCTACCTTGACGTTTTTACTAGTTAAAGGTACCAAGAGGTGCGCTAGGCTAAGACGCACTAGAATGTCCAAGAATTATGTCAAACGTCTCACTTGAAGTGCCTAGAGAGTTAGGTTAGGGTTTGTTGTAGATGTAAGATAAGGTTAGGGTTTGTTGTAGCTGCAAGTTCAAAAACCCTAGTTGCAGCTGCAACTGGTGCCACAACGAGCTTAACAAAAAACTGCCACTTTAGCTTTCAACGGTTAGATTGTCCTGAAGGTGGTGTGGGCTCATAACCTATTAAGATGCGCTCGTTTAACCATAGACAATATCACAATATTGTCACCCAACCATAGGCACGTAGCCACCCCTGAGCACCGTAACCTTGACAATTAGTGTTAAGAACCAAATACTGAATACAAAAGCACCACAACAGATATACAAGAACAATATGCAAAATATCCTTGATTACTATCAAACCCTTGAGGTAGGGCAACATCGTACAATGGATCCTATTATGGAAGGGATCCTCTTTTGTCACTTGCCTCTTCGAGGGGGCATCCTCCTATTGAGCTACCGCTCCAAATACAATAATTCTCTTCATATCCCATTACATTNTCAAACCCTTGAGGTAGGGCAACATCGTACAATGGATCCTATTATGGAAGGGATCCTCTTTTGTCACTTGCCTCTTCGAGGGGGCATCCTCCTATTGAGCTACCGCTCCAAATACAATAATTCTCTTCATATCCCATTACATTACTTGAACCCCTTTATATAGTGCTACCATCACCTAAAACATTCTAGAGGAGGAATATTCTAGAAGCAGAACCTTAGAAGAAGTCCTATTACATTTATTATATCTAACTACCATAGTGGGCCTTATTTAATAATATAGTGGACCTAGTCCACCTTACATTGAATGGCCTCCACTATTATCACTATGGGCCCTCTGGGCCCCCACCACTACCTCTATATCTACCTTACATTCCATCCCCCTTATGAAAGCGTTGTCCTCAACGCTTGATGTACAACCATATACCAAGGTCCCATGGATAATTGTGGACCATAATGTTGAAGAAGACTGGAGAACCAAGGTCCCATGTAGAAAGGAAAGCCACCATGATGAAGTAGTCCAAACACCATTGTAAGCCTAGGTCCCATGTCCAAGTGCTCATGTGAACTCCCCGTGGAAGATTTTGGAACCCAATAACCAACTCAAAATGATGCTCCAAACACTGACACCTATCATGTGGATCCAAATAAGAAGATTCGTCCACATAGTGGAAAAGGGTCGTAGCAGAATATGGAAGGAATAATACCACTGTAGAATATGGAGGATGGACACTGGTAATAATCATTAACTCTCGATTTGTCACATTGATGCTCTCTACAGAAGGTGGATTAGAGTCATCAAATAAAATATGAAAGTGGTTGTCATCCCAGAAATGACAACTATCCATATACCAATCGTCACAATCGGCCTCAAAATCATACCAAACATATATTTATTGATTATATTCATCCCTGATGTTTTCCATAAGAAATATCTCATGCATGTTATCTAATGAATCTTGAATACTACGAAAACTATCATTGAGGCCATGTGCAAGGTCATGGAATCTAGCATCCAATGTGTCATACAATTGGGATTTGAATGCTTCAAGAATTTCTTTGACGGTTTGAGAGGAAATAGCCATGTGAGTACTCTATGAACTCTTCGGTCCCGCATCCGTCACGAAAAAACCCAAAATATAGAACAATAAGTTATGGCAGAAAATCGCGGCTTTTTCTAGAAAAACCCTAAAAAACTGTTGAATTTAAAATGCTCATAACTTCACTTCCCGGACTATGTTTCGATTGATTTTGTTTTTGAAATTGGGTGAAATTGTGAGAGGAACTCAGATCTGTAATTTATTTGGGCAAATTCGACCTCTAGCTTCTGCAGAAATAAAAAAAAAAAATCGCACCGTCGTCCGCAGAAAAAACCCTGAAAATTGCAGATTTTAAAACTTCAATATCTTGACTTCCTAGACTCCGTTTTAGACGATTTTTTTTTTAATTGGGTGTTTTTCTGAGAGGAACTCAGATCTACAACTTGGTTCTGCAATTTTTGCACAGAAATATACCTAAAATGTCTAGAATGTCGCGGCCCTCTTTTTTCTTCTCGGAAAAAGTAAATCTGCAAAAATAAAAAATATTTCCCCACAATGTCTGCCAAGGAAAGTGCTCTGATACCACTTGTTAAGAACCAAATACAAAATACAAAATAACCACAACAGATATACAAGAAAAATATGCAAAATCCCCTTGATTACTATCAAACCCTTGAGGTAGGGCAACACCGTATAATGGATCCTATTATGGAAGGGATCCTCTCTTGTTCACTTGCCTCTTCGAGGGGGCATCCTCCTATTGAGCTACCGCTCCAAATATAATAATTCTCTTCATATCCCATTACATTGCTTGAACCTCTTTATATAGTGCTACCATCACCTAAAACATTATAGAGGAGGAATCTTCTAGAAGTAGAACCTTCTAAGAAGTCCTCTTACATTTATTATATCTAACTACTCATTTATTATATCTAACTACCATAGTGGGCCTTATTTAATAATATAGTGGATCTAGTCCACCTTACATTGAATGGACTCCACTATTATCACTATGGGCCCTCTGGGCTCCCACCACTACCTCTCTAGCTACCTTACAAATAGAATAATTCTGGAAGCAGCACTAGACCCAACAGATAACCAAAAGAGAGAGCATCTTTCTCCAAAGATAGCGCACCAAGTAGAAAGTCCCAAACCACATACCAAGACCAATACCCAACTACAGTCGTTGCAGCTCCACTCCTCCTCTAGACTTGTGCACCACTTATCTTTAGTGTGAGAGTGTGTGTATCCAAATGAGCTCAAGTGCCCTCTATTTATAGTGCTCCTTGTCAACTGTCTAGGCTCACTTCTCTTTCTAGAGGCTAATAATTTAATATTAATTCGTTTACTAAGCCGACTTGTCTTCTAGGGTTCTTACACATCTATTTAGGGTTTCTCTATCTTCCAGAATATTCTAATCTAGTCAGAGGTTACACATGAAGGTTGATACCTCCCACAGCTACCATAATATCAACATAAATCACCACCTCCACACCAAAGGAAGTTAAAACAAAACTTCCGAATTTTTTCCAATAAGCCTTTTGGGATATGGGCGAGGGTGTGCCAGTATATGGGGGTAGCCTCTAACATAGATTGTACCAGAACAAACTGCCCCCCACATGATATCCACCTATTGTACCATAAACTTATCTTTTGTTCTAGCTTAGAGAACAACCACCACCAGTCATTCTTCCCATAGCAGTTAGGTTTGAGATAAAATCCTAATTATTTAAATCCTTCCTTTAGATCATAGTGTTGAAAAGGAAAGTACCTATCAAACTCCTTGCCCATATCATTTTCCATACAAGAAGTTAATAAAGTAGATTTTGTCTCGCTAATTTCCATCCATGTGGCCAACTTAAACAATTGAAGAATCTCTTGGAATTGTGGTCCCTCTCTACTAATTCCAAATAGAATAATAGGACATCATCTACAAAAAGCAAATATGTCAAAGGTTTCTCAACCTATTTGTATCCCCTTAACATGTTTCAACCTTCTTGCTTCCAAGATAGTTCTTCTTAAACCTTCATCCACAAGCAGAAAGAGGTAAGGTGACAAATGACATTCTTGTCTAAGTCCCCTAGAGGGCCTGAAAAATTGGATGCAACCCCATTTATCAGCGTGACTACAAAGGATGAGGTAGTAATGCATCTCATGAACCAACTGACAATATGCGTTGAGAATCCAAGATGAAGAAACAAGAACTTCGGGAATGACCATGACACCCTGTCACAGTCCTTGGAAAGGTCAAGATTTATAACTGATGCAGGTTCATGTGTTAGCTTTATAGAGTGGATCCCTTCTTGAGCAGTACCTATTGCCTCATGAATAGGTCTCCCTTGTAAAAAATGAAATTGTTCATCCAAGATATAATAAAAAAGGACCGACTTGACACAGAAAGCAAGTGTCTTTCGAATAACCTCGTACAAACAGTCGCATAAAGATATATGTTGAAAACCCTCAAAAGTCTATGATTAGTCCTCCTTGGGGATCAATGCAATGAACATAACATTTATAGATTTTGGCATTCTACCTGATGTTTGCACCTCCTCTACAACTCTTAACAAGTCTTCCCCTAATAAATCAAAGAATCCAATGATTCATCATCCATCCATCAAGGTTGGGGCTCTTTTTCTTTCCCAAAGAATGCATGATTGCTTCAAGCTCATCTATGGTGACTAGCCTATATAGATCTGCAAGAATGTCTTCATCAATCATCCTAGTAAAATGGGAGATCACTAGTTTAATCCTCTTAGGTTCCTTGTATAGGGATTCAAAATACTTGACCCCTAACTATGCTAATCCACTAAAACCTCTCATCCTTGAACCATGGTCTTGCAATTCACAAATCCTATTTATCCTATGTCGATGATTAGCAAATGCATAAAAATACTTAGTATTGTGGTCATTGAGCTCGAGCCATGTAGTTATGCTCTTGATACGCCAATCAACCTCTTTTTCTAACAAAAGCTTTGTACGTTCATTGTAATTTTCTATCCCCCCACACACACATATATATATAAGTTCAATTCCTATGTTGATTCTAAAAAGAAAAAGAAAAAAAACTCATTATATTATATAATATATTGGATGTAAATATTATACATCCAACCCCATACTAATAAATATATATCTGAAATTTAAAATACTTCAAAATTAATAATTACGCNTGTGGGTTAAATCATAAAACCAACAATGCATGTGGGATAAATAATAAAACCAATTGGCTAAGTTACAACTTGGGCTTTCAAAAAGCTATATCTTGAATTATAAGTGGGCAAATCATGGCTTCATGGAAAGCTAATGGTGTGTATAAGCCAATGACATGGACTAATCAACAAATGTGTCACCTGATATGTGTATACATTTTGGATGTGTCTTGGATTCAAAAGCATAAACATTTCATTTACATAGAAAAAGCCACTACCTTACACCATATTTACGTCTAAAGGCGTATACCTATTGATCATGGGCACATTTAATAGGTTTTTAGTGCTTAATCAATTTTGTATAGACAAGATTAAATATTGATGGAATATTCTTAGTAGTCTCTATAAAGACATCAGTTTACATGTTTATTTTTTTACTTTTACTTAATCATATTTAAAATTTACTATGGTGGCTAGTTGATTGCCACGTATGAGTGATTAAGGTTTCATTTTCTATGCCAACTTAAACTTTTGGCATTCACCAACCACGTTATGGACACACTGCCTCCTTCCAACCAACTCCTTCTCCTTACGTTCAGGTTTTGCAAGCCATCCTTTGGGCGTTCACCAACCACAAATTTGTGGTTGTGCTAGTTTTAATACCTGCCAAAGCAAGTAATAATGCTATTTCTTAATCTTTTTCAAAATAGTTCAGAGTTATGTCAAAACTATATATTAATTTAATTTTTCGAAAAATAAAATCATTTTTAAGTTTTGTCAAACTTATATATATATATATATATATATATATATATATATATATATATATATATATATATATATATATATATATNAATTTTTTTAGTTTGCTCAAATCTATATATTTTTAATTTAATCATTTTTAAAAAATAAAATCTAAAATTTAAGTTTGTTCAATAAAATATATTTATTTTTTTGTTTGTTAATTTGTGCGGGACCTGTTGGCTACGCGATTAACCTGTGGCTTGAGCCGTCAAAATCACCTACCAGGCCTGAGCCACACCAACCCTTAACATGGTTGGATTTTTTTGTCCCCGCAGGTTTCGAACCGGTGACTTTAACATCACGGAGTGGCTTAACAACACACTCCGTCACTGACTGTCCTACACCTACAATAAAATATATTTTTAAATTTTTTCAAATCTGTATATTTAATTTAATTTTTTTAGAAAAATAAAATATTTTTAAGTTTTGTTAATCTTATATATTTAATTTAATTTTACATATATATTTATTTTTTTGTTTTTTAAATAAAAAGTATTTTTAAGTTTGGTCAAATCTATATATTTAATATTTAATTTAATATTTTTAGAAAATTAAATATAAAATTAATTTTGTTTAATAAAATATATTTTTAATTTTTGTTAAATTTATATATTTAATTTATTTTTTTTAGAAAAAAAAAATATTTTTAAGTTTTGTCAAATCTATATATTTAATTTTTCATATGTATTTAATTTTTAATTTTTTTTAAGATAAAAAGTGTTTTTAAATTTGGTCAAATCTATATATTTAATATTTTAAAAAAAATAAAATATAAAATTTAATTTTGTTTAATAAAATATATTTTTAAGTTTTATCAAATCTATATATTTAATTTAAATTTTTAGAAAAATAAAATATATTTTAAAGTTTTGTGAAATCTATATATTTATTTGTTTTTTAAAACGAGTCTAGATTCATTTAATTTAGGATCTATCAAGTGTTGATAGATATTAAATTTCTCAAAGTGCAACCTTTAACCTTTCAAGTTTTGCATTCCAAAAATCCAAAAAATATTTATATCTAAACAGATTTGATCCCTCTTCGAACTTTATATATATATCCACCATCGACTCAAGTGAGGATGGCATAAAGACTCCTCGTATTGGCTAAACTATTGGAGAATCATGGAAGAAACCATTTTGCAGAATAAAGATACTATTAAAAAAAACATCAAATCAAAATTTAAGGAAAAAATGTGGTGTGATAAAGAGTTAGAGGGAAAAAAAAAAATAAGGTATTATAAAGATGTAATCAACCCTAATCTAGAAGATCAAAATTATCTATTTGTTTTGCAGTGTAAAGAAAAAAATAAGCATTGCTAAGATAAGAACAAATTCTCACGAGCTCCATAGTGAAAGTGGGAGTTGGTCAATTCCTAAAATGCCATGGGATGAAAGAGTGTGTCACCTTTGTGACACTAAGAAGGTTGAAGATGAAAAGCATTTTCTCTTAGATTGTCCAGCCTATACCCATATTAAATCTCATTTTCAAAATATTGATCACACTACCAACCTTCTTAACCTCTTAACTCAACAAAAGTATGCTGATCTTGGAAAGCTTATCTTAATGTTTTTCAAGCACAGAAACAAAATTCTAAAGAATCACAAGTAATCACTTACCCTCTTAGTGGACGTTAATCATCATCATCATCATCATCATCATATATATATATATATATATATATATATATATATATATATATATGAGTCTACATAAATTTTTATTATTTTTAACTTGATATTATTATTTTAATTTGTTAAGTTACATGAACATCTCCCCCATACTAGATTGTAGTTTGTGTGTGTTAGTGTATACCAACATAGATCCATCCTAAAATGTTTTTAACTCAAAAAATTTGATCCCTGTGGATATAGATAAGAAGTCAAGATGAATCTATGTTGGTTTAATACATTAATATTAAAGTATTACAAAATATCAATATTACAAAATATATTAATATATTTTATAATATATTACAAAATATATTAATATATTTTATAATATATTACAAAATATATTAATATATTTTATAATATATTAGGAACTTCATAATCTCTACATTGTTTTCTTATCTATTAATTGAAGCTAAGATAACTCAAAACAAAACAAATTCAAACCCCTCTCTTTC
This sequence comes from Picea engelmannii, assembly GCA_009831015.1. Classification (NCBI taxonomy): domain Eukaryota; kingdom Viridiplantae; phylum Streptophyta; class Pinopsida; order Pinales; family Pinaceae; genus Picea; species Picea engelmannii. The sequence goes on from ML779214.1 coordinate 303,337, forward strand.
TCTCTCTATATAAAATAACATATTAATATTTTAAAATATATTAATATATTTCATTTTTAAAATATATTAAAAAAATAATTATATAACAAAGTAAAGTAATTATTATTATATATATATATATGGGTGACAATAGCAAGTGAGGTCATCTTTGCATTCTCTCACATCTCAGAAAGCACACAACCCCAGAAAACATGATACTCAAAAATAATAAGCCAACAGATACGCAAGCAAATAAATCCACTCAACAGGCAAAGGCACTCTATGTATCAACGACACAGTTTTGCAGGACCCTCTCCCCTAGCAACACCTCTCTCACTCTTCAGCCTATGGTTCCTACATTTATGTTTAAGTGCAACGCCCCGAGGCTTGGGGCGCCCTATCCCCATGCCACCTATGCAAGAGCACATGTATAGCCTCCCTCCATCACATCGACATTTCAAGGCTTGGACACATTGTGTTGGTTCAATGCATATGTCTCGGAGCTGGAAGGAGGGTTTATTAATTTCTTAGCATGTTTCACATCTCATTTCATATGCTCAAGGTGATGGTGCCTCTCCCGCACGCACTTAGTACAGTTCCGTGACAGTTCAATTGCCTTCGAATTCATGGCAACGATACCCTGCTTCTGGTTGCGTCACCCCATGGATGTTCCCCTCATTCATTCATTTCAATCATGGTCTGAATGTCCTTGGATGATCCACATCATGTGGATATGGTAGGGAGTATGTTTCATCCCAACAGTTTTACCAAAAATGGAGGAGGTGGACAGACGCATTTTGATGCCTATTTTTAGTGGTAAGGGAAATTAATAGAAAAAATGTGTATACAAATATGAGGGTGGAAGAAATGAATAAAGAAAATGTGTATATGAATATGAGAGTGGGGAATGAATAGAAAAGATGTAATTATACATTTTCTCTATTCATTTCTTCCACCCTCGTATTGGTATACACATTTTTTCTATTAATTCTATCCACCGTCATATTCATATACCTCATTCATATATATATATATGATGGTGGGAAAGAGAATTTTTAGAGAAAATGTATTAATTTCTCCACCCCATATTCATATACCTCATATTCGTTTGCAGCTTAGTAGTTTATGTCGTCGCCTTGAAAATTGCCCACTCAAGATGGCAAATAGCCAAAGGGAATATGCTAGAAGTAGCAGGGGGTGTTCAAGCGAGGAATTGGAGCATACGGTGCAGGTGATTCTTATCAGGTTGGAAAATCTCTCAGCCTAGTTTGTGCAGCATATGGAGCTCCTACTAGATCAGCGTACAAGGCAACACGGCTTGAAGATGAGATGGGTGCAATTCGGACGGAAGTGGAGGAAGTTCGTCGCCACCCAGTGCAGTCCGACACTAACATGGTTCTCTCTGGTATATCTGATGAGGCTTCTTCTCCAATGCCACATAGGGAAGTCCCAGAGTAGACCATTTGCTAGACTGCAAAATACCAAGTTTAATCCGCCTTGGACCAATAGCAATTGCCAGTTTGCTTGGGCTAATTGGTAATTTGAATTCAAACAGGCCAGCGAGTCGTAGAACTTCATTGGCATTCCTAACTGCACCAAACCAAAATGTTGCCCAGCACCGAACCAGAATTTTGCCAACCTAGTGTTGGAGTAATCGCAGTTGTAAGCCATTTTCTTGCTGCCAATAAGATTACATTCTGCAAATCGACATGAAAAAATGAAGTATGCTTAATTTCATTTTCTGCAAATTTCGTCTCCTAATATAAAATCTTAGTTTCATTTTCTGTAATTTTTTTCCTGATATAAAAATTTCTTCTAATATAAAACCTTTGTTTCATTTTCTGCAAAAAAAATCCAGATATAAAACCTCAGTTTCAGATGGGATTTGGGTAGGCTCTGTTTTTATGTTCAATGGCGTGGCGTCTATTGAGTTGGGAATAGTAGTTACTGCGTGCCAGAGCTTTCTATCTTTGTCAACATCAACCGGAATATTAAAAATGATGTACAGGGAAAAGATGTTGATTTTAATGTAATGATTGAATAGAATTGGGATCCAAACTGTAAACTTTAATATAATTAAAACTATACGTGATTTATGCTTAAGTTGAATGTCTATTTGATTTTGGGTGAATCTATATTTTCGTCATAGAGTAACTCAATTTAGAAATTTGTGAAGAATTTTAGCGGTTTATTCTCAATTTCTCTACATCGTACTCAGATCTTATCGAAACTAGTATGAATCTTCATTTAAAAATTCATAACCAGTTTATTCCCAATTTCTCTACTTCCTCTGCACTATCTGCATCTGCAACATGAGGCGCATCCTCTATTTGTAAAGTCCTTTTAAACCCAACAGCAAGCAAAGTATTAAACCAAGAAAATGACAAATCGCTGAAACAGTTTGCTGTTGTATATGGAGTAACCAGTTTAATATTTGCACTTTTCTCTGAAGCGCTTTCCAGAAGAGGCTCTTGAATGCTTTCTGTAAATGAATGTGTACTGTTTCTACCACAATAGCTAACTTAACACAAAAAGATGCAAATACAGAGATCCAATATATCAACCCAAATGTAGGGATAAATAATTTTCCGATCCCTCAAAGTTAATATGTGAAGAATGAGGTCAAAGGTATTATGTCAAGAATGAGAAAAAGGGTAAACAAAATGAATGATGAGAACCACCACTTTTGTTATAATAAAACTGGGAACTTCTCTCTCCTTCCTTTTCTGACATAATGATGACAGAATGATAAGGTGTCATTGTATTGATAGACTCATTCTACAGCTCAGTATTAGTTTCTGACATAATGATAAGGATAATATGTCATTGTATTGATAGACTCATTCTACATCTCAGTATTAGTTCGATGTAGTATTAGTTCGATGTGTGATTCCAGTGCCTGAACAGTATACTCTGGTTCTACAGGAAAAGTATACTCTGGTTCTATAAGAAAATCATTAGCCCTTTTCTTCAATATGTGATTCCAGTGACTGAACAGTATACTCTGGTTATACAGGAAAATCATTAGCCCTTTTCTTCAGCCACCAGTACAGCTCAGTATTAGTTCGATGTGTGATTCCAGTGACTGAACAGTATACTCTGGCTCCGAAGGAAAATCATTAGCCCTTTTTTTCAACCACCAGTACACAGTGCTCCATATGCTAATTAGAATGTGGCAAACAGAGACAGAGATGCAACAAAGGATGAGCTTATACATTAAACCCAGCCGAAGTTTGTTAGTAAAAGCAGGATTGGAGGAACGATCAATACACAGTTGCGATGCCCTATTACTGCAACCTATCCATCTTCTCCTACAACGGGCCGGAACGAAAGAAACAATAATGAGAAAGCGAAACACAAATGCAAGTAAATGCCTAAAGAAAGGCCTAAGAATAATAGTTTCGGTGCCTTCCATCTGTATACTTTCCCCACATTTCAAAGAAAATAAGAATAATAGTTTCGGTTCCTTCCATCTGTATACTTTTCCCAATTTCCAAAGTAAAAATTCCTTCCATCTGTATACTTTTCCCTTTTCCCAATTTTCAAAGTAAAAAATATTTTCTTTGTATGTTTTTCGCAATATGCTGCTCAGCTGAGAGGCAGATTATTGAGTTTTTTTCTCAACCCTTTAGGGATAGGGATTGTTATGAGCAAAATTGTGAGCTAATACATTGTGATGAAGTCATTACAATATACTCATTATGAACTTAACATGTTATTTATGGGAATTGTATTAGGGTGGGGAGGATAGCAATCATTTCTCACAACCATCCAAACTAAATTTAATTGACTCTCCTCCCTAAGCACTATGAGAACATAAATGCTTAATAAAAATGAAGATTATGTTTGAGCTGGCAAAATCAAAATTTGCTCAAACTGCATCTACCATTGAGAGGACAATGCAAAAGCAAAAACACTTTAAAACCAATCATGAAACTTCCAAAATATGCTTCCCTTGATTTATTGTATCCATATTGCAAAATCACAGAGTTTACTGAGTGACCAAAAAAGTGTTTTCTATTATTTTTAAATAAACAAGCCCCAATAAAGTTCTCTATCAATTTCTAGAAATACTGTTTATGAAGTTTTTGAAGCGTTGGACACTTCACCCATCATCAAAAACATTTGAAGATAACATAACAATATTATGATCAACTGTGAATTATCCAAAAGCCCCAATAAAATTATTCTAAAATTATTCTAAGATGAATGTTCATCATATAATCAGTCTATAGCATCTGTGTGCTCTCTATACTACTGAACAAAACTATCGGGTGTGTGTTTTCTGCAACTAATCAAAACAAATTCAACATATCTTGCACTAAACTAAGTAAATTTACAAATCCAAAATACACACAGATCGGAACAGTTATGAACTTACTGTGGCAAGCACCCACAGAAGTGGTGGCAAAACCAACAGCTTTACCAACAAGACCACTATGAAAATTGCCAGATCTCCTTGGTCGTCCTTTGGCACAGCTTCCATAGAAGGTTATGCCCGCACCTGTGAAGCTGCAAATTCTGGTCTGCTGGTTTGCAAAATCATAAACTAACATTGATGATCGCTGAAGCCACATGCAACTATAATGTATGGAAAGGCCAACATAAGACAAGTGTATGGAAAGGCCAATAGATAAGGCCGCATGACCAGGATAACCATCACGGCTCCAGGAATGGGTGACAAAGAAAATGGCAATGCAAAGTATGGAAAGGCCAACATAAGACAAGTGTATGGAAAGGCCAATAGATAAGGCCGCATGATCAGGATAACCATCACGGCTCCAGGAATTGGTGACAAAGAAAATGGCAATGCAAACAAGCATGTGAGGTGCATATACAAATACGATGATTAATGCAACTTATTCACCATATATGGTGATATATATAATTACAAGTAAGAGGTTTTGGGATCATGTTTCTGGATTTGTTGTTATTATTATTGGATCTTACTTGTTCTCCCCCCCAAAAAAAATGCAACCAGTCCTTCTTGATATATGTAAGGTGAGAATGATGAAAACAAAACAATATTTTAATTGTAATCTCACAAATATGGTGGTATGTAATGTCATGGAAATTATAGTTCTGTATGGATGTCATTGGCCTCATAAGGTTATCTAAAGTATATAAAGTTATCTAAAGTATATAGTATATTTTATTGTGCTAATTGAGGTATGTCTATGTTTCTCTACACTTGTTTTCTATGCATTTTTTTTTTCTTGCCAACTTATACAACAACATCCCTCTCACTTATCAGCTCATTCTTAGTTAATCCTGCTGAAACAGCCCACAACAACTCAAGGTCAAACAACAAGTTTTGGGATCAAGTTTCTGGACTTGTTGTCATTATTGGATCTTACTTGTTGTCCCCACAAAAATGCAACCAGCGTTTTTTGATATATGTAAAATGAGAATGATGAAAACAAAACAATATTTTACTTGCAATCTCACAAATATGGTATTTAATGTGATGGAAATTATAGTTCTATATGAATGTCATTGGCATGGCTCCTCATAAGGTTCTCTAAAGTATATAGTATATCTTATTGTACTAATTGAGGTATGTCTATTTTTCTCTACACTTGTTTTCTATGCATTGTTTTTTTCTTACCAACTTATACAACAACATCCCTCTCACTTATCATCTCATTCTTAGTTAATCCTGCTGAAAACAGTCCACAACAACTCAAGGTCAAACAACAACCTATGAGTTGCAAGCATAAGTCCACCTAGATTCTTTCTTGACTCTTATCAAGGGATTGAGGATTAAGGAACTGCCTTGGATTTCAATAACCATGTCATAAGTAGTTGGTGGAACGAGCTTTACTTCCCACCTTGTTATTTACCTATTCGGCAGGATGGCTAACTAAACTATTCCCCACATGTTGACTAAGAATTTTAAGAAACCCATTACACTATTACCGTACTTCATCTTCACTTGCTTCGACCGTACTTGCATCTTCACATGCTTCGACGAGAGCCTTCAAATTCAATTGCAAAACCTATCGTTGGGCTTGTTGGCTTTAATAGTCAACACTCTTGATGTTTGAATGGCATGCATGCAAGAACATGTAATTTGTTTAAACCATCCTCACTATTGTAACCAAAGGAAACAACCCCAATTCCAACTTGAACATAGTTTATTTTGTTTTCAAATCTAGTGATAACAACCCCAATTCCAACTCGAACATAGTTTATTTTGTTTTCAAATCTAGTGATAACAACCCCAATTCCAACTCGAACATAATTTCTTTTGTTTTCAAATCTAGTGATAAAAACCCCAATTCCAATTCAAACATAGTTTCTTTTGTTTTCAAATCTAGCGATAACATCAACATGAGTTAATATTGTCGAACATCTATTGGCGAGTAATTGTAGCTTTGTTGTTATTTCACTTATTTATATTTTGAAGGCTCGAAGCCAAAATCTTGCAAAGTCCTAAGGTTGGCCATGCCACATAAACTCATGAAAAGTGGGAAAGTATATAATGCGTTAAGAGCCCAAGTCTCCTCCCTTCATGTTCCAATGTGGGCCAACACCCAATGTGAATGTGGGAAGTGGAGCATAGGCTACAAGAATTTAATGGGGGATTTAACCTATGCATGACTTAAGTTAATATGGGGCCCATGTCAGAGGTGGATACATAACAAGGGGAACACAAAGGAAAAGGCCACCATGAGAGGACAACTTCACTTCAATGAAAAGATGACATGTGGCATGGTGAAGCATCAAGAAGACATCTTAGCATATGGAAAAGTTGTGTGTGGCCTTATCAGTCTGGAGTACATGGCATGTGGCCTCACCAACAATTCAAATGTGTAGGTGTCCCTTTTCTCTTAAATGTTTTCCTAAAGGGGCTAAAGTATAGGAAAATATATAAAGCAAGAAGAGCTCATTCCTCTCCCTTCATATTATAATATGGGCCCAACCTGATGCATAATGTAGGATGAAGGGAGACTCTCCCTTTCCCACTACAAAGTATTTCCCTCCCATCATGCACCTTGCATCACTTAGTCACTAGTGATGTGGGATGTTGAGCAAGAGATCCAATATTTTTTAGGTGGAGGTATTTGTTAAAATTAATGCAACTACAAGAGTCATTCTCCGGGAGGATGGCAAAGATCCTAGTTGAGATCTAGGGTCCCCAATACACTCCTGGGGTTCTTGGTATGGGACCAAGCAGTTAGAGCCATGGCAAAAGACCCTAGTGAGGGCCTCCAGTGTATTGTTGGGGTTCTTGGTCAGGGACCAAGCAGTTTGATGATATAAGTCCCTAGATGTGTTCTAGGGCCCCTGGATGTGTTCCAGGGAATCCTTGCTTGGTGCTTGGATTGATCCTTGGTTGTGTACCTTGGTGGATAAGACCCTAGATGTGATCTAGGGCCCCCAACTACGTTATGGGGTATCCTAGTCTGGGACCAGGCAGTTCCTTTTAAGTACCAATCCAAGATGATGTGTGATCTTCTTCTCTCCTGGGACGGTCTATGAGACCTAAGAGCAGTTAAGAAAGACATGATCACATCATTGACCTTCCTCTTATGATGGGATGATAAAAGCTTATAAATTATATCATGNTGACCTTGTTATATTTGCAACCCCTTGCTTGTGTTACGTCCTCCTTAATGTGTATGTGGTTTGGTTCTTTGCTATCCGCCTTGATTTTGACTTGTTGACTATTCTAATTAACATTTAATATTTTATGATTAAAATATTAATTGTTTAATTTGTTTAATTGTTGGGTTTTAATCTAACCCTAAAATTAGGGATAATTTACAAACCCTAACCTACCTACCTAAACTATAAAAGAGAGACCTCTCCCCTCACTCTCTTACTCATTCATCTTTCCTCCAAACCAAGTCTTGGTCTGAGGTTTTGTTACAGCTCCTTCTTGTTCAGTCTGGTATAGGGTGTGGCCCTCTCCTTGGATCCTTTCTCTTGTTGGTATAAGGTGTATCCCTTTCCTTGGATCCTTTCTCTTGCTGATATAGGGTGTGTCCCTCTCCTTGGATCCCTTCTTTTGCTGGAATAAGGTGCGACCCTCTCCTTGGATCCTTTCTCTCACTGGTAAAATGGTGTGGTTCCCTCCTTGATCATTCTCTTGCTGGTATAGGGTGCGGCCCTCTCCTTGGATCTTTTATCTTACTGGTATATTGGTGTGGCTCCCTCCTTGATCATTCTCTTGTTGGTATAGTATTGTGTCTCCCTTGTTTTGGTCCATCGAGAGTTTATCCTTCTTATCTATTGTTGTCGTCGACCCCTAAGGGTATTTTTTCCATCCTGTCATTGTCTCCTTGCTGGTACTTTCACCTATACATGTGTTGTCGGTGTCTCCTTGCTATATGTTGCTATTGTCTCACTATTGGTGCACCTATTTGTTGTTGTTGTCCCTTTACTAGTGCCACCTATATGGTGCCTTTGTTCCTTCTATGATGACCTGTGTTTGTTGCCCTTAATAGGGTTTGTCAGGCAGCCCTCTAACTGTTGTTATTACTATAGCAGTTTTGTTTTGGACAGTTTTTTTTAAGGTTGTTAGTGGATTCCTTTTTGGACAATGGTGTCCTTGTTTCAACCTTGTACTTGTCGATTGGTATGCTGGTTGTTTTTCTGATATTTCCCTAAAGTTCTTCTTGGAAAAATTGTTCACAAGATCATGATGAGATCTACCCCTGAGGGTTTGATCCATGACCCTTAAAGCTTTTTTCTGAGCATACAGAAAAGAGAGCAACAACAAGCACATCAAGTAAATATGTTCTTTGTTTTTGCTAAAGTAATGTTCAGATCCATTGTATTATTTATGTTATTGGTTTTACATCAAAATTTGTGAATATATTGTTGATCCAAAACTACAGTAGTAAACAAAATTAAAAGGATATTTTTGTTTCTAGTTTGCCCTTAAAATTCTAACATGGTATCAGAGCTTAGGGGGTGAAAAGAGCTCAATTGTGGCAGACTTTTACGCCTACGTAGATCCACAGTTAAGGGTTTGTTTTGCATATCAACAATAATCTTGTTTTACATCAGATCTTGTTTTCAGTATGGCTTCATCTCCAGTCAAAGCAGATGATAGGCTTGAAGGGCCTTCAAACTTCAATGCTTGGAAGGCTAGGGTCTTTAATATCCTAGTATAAGGTGACTCAAGCAATAAGAAAGTGCAAGTTGTTGGAGGCAAGAAAGCAGCTAGAAATACCTTTAGGTTGGGAAGCTCCTCAACTTCCAGCACCAATAGCTCTGGTATTGTAAATACACAAAGTAGGGTTGGAAAGGAAAACAACTATCCCATTTGGAAAAAGATAGAAAAGAACATTAGTGTTGATCATATACATGAGCAAGAAGCCAGTAACCATATCCAGATACATGTTCAAAGGAAAATAGCAGTTGTGAGTCTAACCACAGGGAGCAGAGGATAAGGGAGTCCAAGACTTATCTAAAACACCCCAATTACCAGGGTCACATAGCTTCCTATAATCAAGAGGGAGTGTTAAATGTTTCACAACAAACTGACCATCCCAAAAGCTTCCTTTATGGTGGCAGCAATATTCAGTACATTTCACATCGAAAAGCCAAAATACCTAATGCTAATCAAGGTGACAAATGCAGATCAAGCTCTGCTCCTTCCACACCGCATAGACATTCAGACTTATTGCATTTATCTAGAGAGAACTTTTCTTCCAGAAGATCTACCTCATCAATTCAAGGCACATTAATCCAGAGGCCTTCCTTGTCAAGCACATCATATTCTGGAGATCAACAAGTGTTGCGTACCAAGGATCAGGACAATGAAATAGCATCCACTGTGAATATTTCAGAAGTTAAATGTCTACTTGATGAGAGATATTTGAGTGCAGATTTCATAAAGCAAGAAAATCTGAGAATTCAGAGACGAAAGTATTTGATGAAAATAGTATTGAACAGCATTGCACCTCACAATATGTTTCAGAACAGAACATTTATGTTGCAATAAAAAAAATGCAGGAATGGCGAGAGTTAGTACCTCTAACAAAGTAGAATCAGAAGTTCCAGAAAATGTGTTTCCCACTAGAAGGGTTATGGATGGCACACAAGGGATAAATGGGATAAATGCAGAGGAAAATGATCGCATTAATGGGGTCTCTTGCAAATGCTCATCTGAGAGTGTCTCTGAGGAATCCTCCCCTGATGTGGAGTTCAAGAAGAAGGCTCAAGTCATTTTAAAGTCTATTAGATATTCATATCAGTATCAAGTAGCTTCAGAAACTATTGCACACTCAATTGGCAGTCCGCTTGCAAAGTTTGAGAAAGTTCTTTATTCTGTCTCTCCTGTTATTGAGCCAATCCCTTGTATATATAGGTGTGGAAAGCATTCTAGGAATCACGGGGGTACTAATTTGGCATGCAGACGTGAGATTGTTGACATTCCACTTAAGAACATTTGGAATTGGTTTGAACAACCTAGTAACTATGGGTTGGAAGTAACAGTCGAGGACTTTCAATGCTCCAAGAAGTTTGGTATTGAACACAAATTTATTTCAAGCCTACTTTGTACCTTCTCTATTAGGGATACGGTTATTCCATTTTTCAGATACTTCTCAATCATGTTCTGAAGGTGCAAAGAGCTCTGCATGGCAGGAAAAGAATAAAGAAATGGAAAGTGCTAAATATTTCCACCTTCCTCAGTACGAAAACCTTCATATTGACACTCTAAGAGCTCTTCTACCAAAACCTTCTGCAGCAAAGGAGAATGGTGCACCAGTCCGTTCAAGCACAATGGATAATTCTAATCTTTCTTCCCATGATAGAAAAAATTCTTGCATCACATGGACAAAAGATTTGACTCATGGTAAACTAGAAATTCTTTTTGAATATTATGAATCTGAGCTGCAACACAAACGTAAACAAATACTTGAGAAAATTAGAGAGTTGATCAAGAGTGGCACTGGTCCTGGATCTGAAGTATTTGGTGACCATCAGTAAAGCTACAAGATATCCATCCAGCTTCATGGTTTTCAGTAGTCTTGTATCCAATTTATCGGATACCAGAGGGACCTCTCCGAGCAGCACTTTTAACTTACCTCTCACTTGGTCATTTTGTTCGTAGAAATACCTCTGTAGTAACCTCTAAATGGATTTACAAAATAAAGCATGAAACGGATGACAATGTTGAAAAATTCAAATCCAGATTTGTGGTTCGTGGATTTTCTCAGAAAGAAGGAATCGATGGAATCGATTATGATGAGATCTACCTCTGAGGGTTTGATCCATTACCGTTAAAGATTTTTCTGATCATACAGAAAAGAGTGTCTAATCATATAGAAAAGAGGACAACAACAAGCACATCAGATAAATATATTCATTGTCTTTGTTAAGATAATATTCAGATCTATTATATTATTTTTGTTATTCGTTTTACATTAAAATTTGTAAATATATAGTTAATCCAAAACTATAATAATAAATAAAATTAAAAAGGATATTTTTGTTTCTAGTTTTCCTTAAAATTCTAACAATATTACCTCCACCCTTAGCATTATTTAAACAAAAAGAAGACAAGGCATAAGGAAATAAAAGGTCCATAAGAGGATTTCGATGAGGACATGGACTAGCGACATGGTTCCACATTGGTAGTGCCGAGGTGACATGGAAGCAAGATCAGTGAATGATAGGTGGCATATGGACCCACCAACAACTCAAATGCACAAGTCCCTCTCTTTGCATAAAAAAATATCCTAAAGTCTATTATCAATGGGACGATGCCCCCACTCTTCATCCTCGGAATGCCCAAAGGTAAACTCATAGTTCTGTGACTTCCATGCATGCATGTATTTTTTCAACATGCCATAGGAGATTGTATTTACACAAAGAATGGTTCCCTTGATGACCATCATCGTGGAGGATGAACATGATATTCATAGAAGAATTATGCGTGACGATGTGTTGTACATGTAGTCCATATGGATAAATAAATGGATTTGGTGGAATTGCCCGTAGAGTTGTCTTCATAATTGTATTTAAAGGACTAATACCATGTTTGAAAAAACAAATTTATTACCACCATGCACTCACAAAAGAATTGACATGTTTCCCATTTCATAATAATATGTCATTAATTGTCAATTTCGAGAAAAAACCACACATTATATCATAAAACATAGTACATAAGTGAGGAAGCCCAAGCATTGTTGAAAAGGAAAGGCTTAGCTCAGAATAACAATAACACAAGATTCCAAGCTTGGAACATTGATCACTATTATAGTTGGCCTCTCTTGGGTTCATTGATCATATAACATGAGTAAAATGAGAAGTAACCTAACCTCATGTTGAAAGCAATTTTTTAGGCACATTGTTGAATATACTTACTACCCCATCCCTCTTATCATAGCAGGCTTTATTGCATACTCTTCTTGAACTATTGTGTCCATATGTTTGTTGCTTCCAAGAATGACACTCTAGCTTATATGTTATTTTCCCCTTCACTGTCTTCATGACATTTGTATGGGACTGCATATCAAAAACGTTTTGTACTTCCTACACTATCTAGATCCTATGCCAATACAAGTCCTTCTCTAACATGCTCATATCATTGACACACTTAGGTAGTCTTCAATTCTCATCTCATCCAATCGTTGCTCCAATTCCTTAATATTCTCTCCTTCTACTTAATAGTTTCCTACAAGTATTGATAACTTTACCAAGTACCTAATGTGATAAATTAAAATGAATCATTGCTTTGTCCCTTGAAGGTTTAATTTTTGAAGTAGTGATATCATAACTAGATGCACACATCAAGAGCCTTTGTTTGTTTGCAACTTTGACGATTTCTATTGTGATCTCCATCATACTGATATGCTCATCAAAGTTGGTCTTGATGTTGATGTTATCCCCTATATTTTGTTTTTTCCCCTCATATGTCCATTACTTCTTCTACAATGGTCTAGGCCATGTAGGTCTCTTCATACAATGTCAAGACCTTATTTTTATTTTGCTAAGATACATTCATCTGGAATCATCATGTTCAAATATTGAGAGTATATTTTTCAATCGAATCATTTTTCAATGCTTCAAATCTTGATATTGTGTTATTAAACCAAATTCAAAAATCATCACTTAAAGGAACTGCAAAGAAAGTAAATGATAACAATAGAATTTGGTTAAGGAAGATGTGAGATTTTTATTGCAAGAAGGAACGAGTACATCACAGAATATTATACCTCACTTAAGTGGCAATAGTCATGATCCAGTCTTTTCAAGGACATACCTTGAGGTGATCCTTTTGTGGTCTCAAAAGAATTTGATAGTGTGACTTTGCTTTATCTCTCTGTGCAATAGCAGTAGCAAATGAATACCAATTAGGAAGATGATAAAATAATTGTTCAAGGCTCCTATTTATGATTGAGCAATGAATCTTCTTCGGTGGATATGGATAACAACAAATCATGATTTCCAAGGCTATGTATGACCACATATCATGATTTCCAAGGCTATGGATGATAATGCATCATGAATTCCAATGGAAATTCGTCTATCTCACAATCTCGGCAATATTGTATGTGAATAATGTTAGGGTCCCACCTAAACTCTCCTAGTTAAGAGAGTAGGTTGTTATTTAATGTATAGTGGTCATCATTATTAAATAAGGTCCACTAGGTGGTTAGAGTGTGTAATCAATAATGTAAGGTGGTCTCATTAAAGAAGGTACAACTAGGTATAAGTTAATGTAACCTCGTTCATTATGGTCCACTAAGTGGTTAGGGTTTGAAATAGACATAAATTATTTATATTGGTAGAAGCTATGTAATTAAATGCCAAGTGAATAATATTGTACTAGATATCTACTCAATTAGAGGTTTCCCCCTCGAAGATGCAAGTGAACTTGCTTCCTATTTAGAATATCAATAAATATTTTCTTATTTCTACAACTTGAATACTTTGGTTATGTTTTATTTTCTTTACACGGTTGCATTGTTGTCAACATTTCTCTGATTTCTTTATTTCAACTATCAAGGTACATCACAAGCAATATTAGATCACTTGCTTGTGCCATCACTGATCCGTAGGATCTTTTAATGACTTATGGTTGAGTTTTAATTTTGCATGCGTTAATTAACCATTTGAGAAAACTTAGTGAAAGAATGAGGAAAGAAGAGGAATTATGACAGCCATATACACATATGTAGATCTGAAATGAAATAATAAACAACAAACCATAACACGCAGATTGATAACGGAGTTCGACACAACTTTGCCTACGTCTCCGGGCCTTTTTCTCTGTGGGAGAGGCTTCTTTATTTCTGTTCAAATGCTCAAAAGTACATCGCTGCAATGCCAAATGGCTACAAGACTAATCTAGTCATGTTCTTCCAGATCTCTAGAACCCTGCAAAGAAAACAGCACGCAAAACGGACGTCCGGAGCTCCCAGAAATGATCCAACAACATCTCCTCCTCAAAAGATTCTTTGCATCAAAATGGATTTTTCTTGGCTTCCCTTCCGTATAAATTTACTCTGACTGCTCCAATGGCTTCAGAGCATCCAAAAACCCCTGTCTGGGCTCTTTCAGCACCTCAATCGGTCGAAAAACGAAGAAGTTAGGCCTCCTGGAAGTTTTCCCCTTCAAGCTTGCTGTCACAGGTTCTACAAAACGCACCCTTCTCCATTGAACCTGGCTCACACGCAATAAGTAGCGTGAAAACCCAGCACCAGGTGCAACCGCGCCAACGGTGCGCCAGCCCCTAACCGCCTAGCACCTGGGCGTATGAAGGTCATGAGATCGTTCGCGTTAGCAAAAAGGCTTAAACGGTTACAACGGTTTAAATTCCCTCCCCCGCACTCCTGTTAGGGTCACATGGCACAAAGGTATATGACCAAGGGCTATGTTAAAACCCCGCGCACCAACCGTTACAACCACATACACTCTGTTATAACCGCGCGCATATATATAATATGGTCATATGTGTTATAGCAAAACCACGGGCCATAAACCAAAAACCACGTGCTTTTACATTGTGGTTATATATATAAACCAGAAATGGGCTCTGTATTCAACACCAATTCCTGCGCAAACAAATATGGCATGGCCATATGTATAACACAATGAAACCTCGGGTCGAGGCTAAGCCCTGGCCCGACCCCCCGTCGAATCAAAGGTTAAATCAATTCAAATATTTTACAATACACATAGCTATCAAGAAACAACGTGTGGCGTGATGGTTGGTCGGACTTTGTTAAAGCGTAGCCTCTGTGGGAGGTCCGGGGGTCGAACCCCACGGACTCCAATAAAATTTTACAAACCAAAAAACAAAATAAAGGGGGTGCCACGTGGCAGCCCATGATTGGGCCACGTGGCACCCAATCATTGACCAGAAAACTGCCACGTGTCAGACTACCATTCGTCCAACTGTCAACCACATCAACTCTGCCACGTCAGAATACGGATGTACGGCCCTGCCACATCAGCGTACGGATGTACGGCCCTGCCACGTTAGCCTGCTGATGTCATCATTGACTTTTTGACCAGTTGACCTTTGACTTTTTACCTGTTTGGGCTTCCAATCAGAACGTGATAACTTTCGCATACAGAGTCCGTTTGACAAAGTAAATATACCACCGGAATCAAGAAGATGAAATGGACACAATGGCATATGTTTTGTCGCATTCTGAGCACTTTCATTTTTGAGCATTTTTCAAGCCCTGTCAGGCTTCTGGATCCGATTTCGGATCAATCACACACCTAGTTTCTCAATAAAAAAATTTAGACTAGAGACATGTTTCGATGTCTTTAAACCTAAGTTGCATGAAACATGAAAACGTCTAGAAGTTTCTGAAATGGGGACATCTGGAAACACAAACCCCCAAAATGGGTACATTAGGGGAAACACGATATACACACACACACACACACACACACACACATGTTTTTTTTTTAATAACACATTATCTTGCAAGTAAAAAAGAATGATACAGATAAATGACATTTTAGAACAAAAACCATGTTTATATTACCATGAAAGGACATGTGCCACACAATTGTAGGAGTATTGCCTTGCATGAGGACACTTGGATACAACCATGGAATAAGATCATTGGACTAACATCTTGTTAGAGAGTGCACCATCCTAGAGAAGAGGCATTAAACCCTAGGAGAATCATTCCTCAAGAGTGTTTCATCATGGGGGTTGGATAAACCCTAGTATGACACTTGTACATCATTGTATTGAAGAGACCAATGTTATCAGAACTAGACCGATCAACCCAAAAAATGTTAACCGATGGACATCAAGGTACATATAGGGATTGCTGCTCTTGATTAAATGCCAGTTCCATACCCTCATACATGACAGAATCTAATGGAAACGTTATTATCCTGGCAATCTTAAAATCCTGAAAACCTTTAAGTCTACTGAATTTTGAATGGGACCTAAAATTCTACTTTCTCCATATGAATTCCAATGAGGTTGGAACCACTCTCAAACCAAAAAAAAATCGTTGAAACAGCTATCGTACGGGCTTAAATGCAAACCAATTTTTTTTGTCAAAACAGATGTCATACGGGCTGAAACACAAACCAAAAAATTTTGTTGCAATTGTTGTTGTACGGGATGAAACACCTTGGAAACGTCATCAGTCGTACTATACATTGTTTCTAGATTGATAAATGATGTACAGTACGATCAACGATGTTTCCAAGGTGTTTCAACGTTTCGTGGAGTTTATAGCATGTGTATGGCACCTAGGGAGTTGTTTCTAGAAACTTAGCTTTAAACACAAGGATTTGTCTTTTAACCCGTAAAACTATGGTTGGGAAGCATACGTGTGGGAAATACATGTGGGATCACCTGGTTGATTCCCTTGTACACCTTGGTTGGTACATTAAAAAGGATCTCTATATGTATCTGATCTTCCACATACCCTTGGGTATATTGGACCCCCCCCAGGTGCACCTGAAAGCATCCTTAAATAATTTGTCAACCACTTTGTCACTATATTACATCAAGCATACCATTTGAGAAGATCATTCTCACATTCCAAGGAATATGGTAGTATGGATAAGGGTACAATATATCCTCCTTAGTTAGTATTGCAAAAGACTAGTCACTTACTATTGTTGGAAACCCTTGAGTATATCAAAGAGATATAGCCCTTGACACCCATTTAATATGAAGACCCTACAAACCCTACCCTTTGCATCACATGTAATGAAATTCTTACATAACTTGGAATATAAGGAATTTGAAAATTCTATTAATACAGTAATACTCGGGTAGGAGTAAAATACTTTAGCAAGAAAAAAAAAAAGGTCCAAGCTGGCTTAAACCATTGTAGGATACCTATCTCAAAATAAGCCTCTTGTGAAGCTAATGGCATTGATATATCTCTTGGGTATACATTTGAGTGGATGTCATAGGCCCAGTCTAGACAAAACCATTACCATTGGACTATATATTAGGTAACAAACACCCAAATAGCATAAAAATAGAAAGATAAGTAATTCCATGCCTTGAGAATTAGATAGAAAAATGAATGAGAAGTCCCTTCAAGGGGGAAACCTCCTTTTACAATATAAAAAATGCACAAGATGAGATGCTTTCTAAAACTAGGTCTCTTTGGTATATATAAGATACAAAGGGTACAATTACAACTAAAAGGTGTAACTGACCAATAAAGATGACACTAACATAACAATAGAAATGTAATAACTCAATATCTAGGGCTTAAGATGTCCAATTTGTAAGGAACAATTTCAATCCTTTGCAACACCTCATAGGGACCATAGTACTTGGGTTCTAATTTATTGTTCTTATTTTGTTGCTTGAGGGACACTTGTTTATATGGTTGTATCCTCATAAATACCCAATCCCCCACTTCAAATTCTCTTTCACTACGATGTTGATATGCCAATTGTTTCATCTTATTTTGTGTTGTAGCCAAATTATCTTTCGATAGTTGGAGAATTTCTTTTTGGTGCTCTATGTGGTTCTCCACTGCTTGAACCTTCACTTTCCCTCTCAAATGTGATGTGATGGATGGAGGATGATATCCATAAAGTGCCTTAAATGGGGACTTCTTTTTGAAGTATGGAAGGATGTGTTGTATCACCATTCTACCAAGGGAAACCACTTGACCCATTTTGTATATTTATCATATGCAAAGCAACAAAGATACCTTTATAGACATTTATTAACAATCTCAATTTTCCCATCAAATTGAGGATGCTAAGAGGAGTTGTGAGCCAATTGAGTACCCAAACAAGAAAATAATTCAATCCAAAAATTACAAATGAATATTGGATCTCTATCACTTATAATAATCTTGGGGATTCCATATAGCTTATGAACTACTTACATGAATCTTGTAGCTATTGTACTTGCTTTAAAAATATGAGAAAGAGGGAAAAGATGGGCATACTTAATGAGTCAATCCACCACTACCATGATGACATTATTTCCTTCATACTTGGGTAGATCTGTAATAAAATCCATTGAAACCTCTTCCCAACATTGAATTGGTATGGCTTATGGTTGTATGAAACCTGAGGTCTTGATTGTCTCTCCCTTATTCTATTGAAAAACTAAATATTCAACCACAAAATTTTGAACATCAATTTGAATACCTTCCCAAGAAAAATCCTTCTTGATCCTATGATAAGTTTTTAGGAACCCTAAATGTCCTCCTATAGGAGAACTGTGCAATTCCAAAAGGACCTTTTGTTTGAGTTGGGAATTCTTACATAAATATAAACAATCCAAATACCACAGTGAATCATTCTTCAACACAAATTTATCTAATGCACTTGGGTCGTGTTATCACAAATTTCCACCATCCAGTTGAGTTGATAATGGTGTTAGGACAACGATGAAAACCAAGCTAATTAAAGGAGTAATGGCCCCAAATTGTCACTGGCCAAACCCCTCTCTATTTAGGTTAATGCTTTCTAGCCTCTGGGGGGATTCCCTAGGCACACTAAAGCGCCTTGTTGCTTCCTTTAGGTCTGATTTATGCGTTTAAAACCTACAAAATAACAAGTTGTATGTCTTGGACAGTGTGTAAAGGCAACCCAAAACAATGAGGAAAAGTGATATTTAACGCTTGGTGGGAACCTACAGGGTTATCACAATAATAATAGACTAGAAAAAAGAAGAGGAAATTGTTCAAAATATCGAAATAATCACAATAAATAGTTCAGAAAATGACAAATCAGATCACAATTTTACCACAGTATCGCCAATAAGAGAAGTTTGAAGACAAAAGACACACTTCTTTATTGATCAATCTTACAAGAGGGTTGATTGCGCCACACATGGTAAGCTTACAATCGGTACAATGCTTCCTTTTCTCAGAGAAAAGCCACCAGACTATAGAGAGAGAGAGAAGAATGAGAGAGACACTATGTTGTTGCTACAAGAACCGACGAATAACCAATGTCAAGCATCCAATATATAGCACAATGAGAGTGCATATCCCAAGGGAGAGGAAGAGGACGCATGGATGGCTAAAAATGGAGGCTAAGCGCATGAGGGAGAGAGATATGTGAGGAGTGTGAGATGAGTGAGTGTATGTGAGAGTTTGTATGAAGGTTATATGTGCACAAGAGAGGACAATGCACCCTAAAACTTGGGATGGCGCACTTGAGGAAGAAAGGGAGGAGTAATGAATGATAATGAATGTGAATTGGCTTTATGGAGTGAATGAAACACATGAGGCCAAATTTATTTTTCTAATGCATGTATTTTTGCTAAATTTCACAAAATCATGAGTGAGTTATGGCTAAGAGGAAATTC
>ML779214.1:329297-352361 GCA_009831015.1 Picea engelmannii
TGCATTCTCCAATGATTTGGGTTCCCAAAGGAAAACCTCATGTTGAATGTTATCCTTTAAAGTTCCTATGAATAAATCAATCAAGTGCTCATCTGGAATATCGGTTACCTTTATATTCAATCTTTGGAAGTTCTCAATGTGCTCGGTAACTGAACCCTTTTTCTTGATATTTATCAATTAGCTAAAGAAGGTATTGCTCCTTGTATCCTCATAGTGTGCTATCATTTCTTCCGTGAAAATTGTCCAAGTGACGAGTGATTTGCGAGAAAAAATCCATCGATACCATACAAATTGATTAGCTTCTAAATATAAAGAAGCAATTCGTACCGTTTGTGTATATGGCACATTATGTAGATCAAAGAATTGCTCCATCTGAAGTATCCATGTGATTGGGTCCTTGTCATTAAACTTCCTCATATCGATCTTAGGAACGTGGTTGGTCTTCAACCCAAAGTTGGAGTTTCTCCATTCTTGATTCACCTTCCTTGTGTCCTCATCATGAATTTCATGGGATGCATTTTCACTTTCAGGTGTCTTCTCTATTACGAAAATTTTCAATACTTCCATGATCTCCTCTTTCAAACCATCCATCTTTGCCTCCAAGTTAGCTTCCATCTCTTGTAGTTCATATTTTGTTACTATCTTATTTTCTAAATCATTTATGTCCCTATGCATTTCTTCACCTTCATCAAGAGTCCAAGTAGGATTGTCTGGAGGCTTATTTGGTGTAGAATTTCCCTTTTTGGGTGGCATGTTGTCCAAGTATCACTTTTGAAACTTGATTTTGAGGTGGTTCTACTAGACAATCTTTCTTCTATTGTATCTCCCAAGTTTCGGCCCTTCTGGGTATGAAACATTATTTTATGTAGTTCTCTGATATTTCTTCTCTGCAATGCCATAGGTCTGATCAAAATTGGATGTGCCAAGTGGAATTTACGGTAACTTCCCCACAACTTGCCTATTTTTGGCCTTTCCAGGCGATCTCACTTGTGTAGCATGCCTCGCACAAAATAATTGATATAAAATTCTGAAACGCATACCAGAAATACTGCAGACTGTCCACAATCCAATGAAACTAGTCCCACTCAATTTGGATACTCTAGGAAGAAGTTATGATTATTTACCTGGAACACCTTCTTGAGACTCATCAATAGGACTAGTCAAATACCCTATCTTACACAGGGTGTATCTAAAAATTTAAGATGACCTAGAAGCTGAAATTTTTACCACGGATACCTTACTAATTTCTGTGAATATCCTCCAGAGTGAAAGGTCTGAAATGTTACAGAATTTTTTTTATAGCGAGAATTCTTCAATGAATCAGTTCAAGATGATTCCAAAACCCTATCTTGTACATGTTGTATCTACGAAAGTATAAGGCCTCAGGAGCTAAAATTTGAACCCAACATACCTTGATTGGTCTACTAAATATCCTTCAAGCCATTCCTTTTGAAACATTGTAGAAAACAAGTTATAGCGAAAATTCCAAGGTGTCTCAAATGTAGCAGCAAAACCCCAAGACCTTGAGCTCTGATACCATATGTTAAGAACCAAATATCAATATAGCATAGAAAAACCTCAGAAAAAGTACTCAACGCCTTGAAAAAGAGATAATTTCAAATAATAAGACTCTTTGAGGGGGAAACCTCCTTTTACCCCACTTAAATGTTCAAGTACAAGATGATTCAAAATGAAAATGTCTCCTTGGTATATATAGGAGACTAGGAGGTATAATTACAACTAATGGCCTAAAGCTGACATAAATAAATAACATTACTAATATAATATGCCCCAATTAAGGGGTAATGATCCAATATTAAGGATTAACATAGGGTTTACCAAAGAAGGCCTCCTCTCAAGTCTCTCGTTGCTAAAACCCTTTTCTATAAATCCCTTCCTCTTACTCCAATAGATCTCCCTTAGGAAAGGGACCTCTACAAACCCCTTAACATGGCCAATATCCAAGGCTACCCTAACAAAATGACAACCTAAGTCAACAAGTGGTTGCCAAAGTTCCCAAGAAAGAATGTGATAACTGTCGAATACCATATTTATGTCATGGTCTGGGATATGGTCAATGCATGTATTGATCATGAATATATGGCCATGAGACTATTCACTTCATCATTGACTGAAGAATCCCTTGATTGGTTCAAAGGAATCCTTGATAATCATATCATGTCCTATGATGATTTTTCCAACTTATTCAAGAGAAGATGGTCGAGAAAATCATATGGTGGGACACTTGGGTCTTAGTTAAGTCAAATAAAGATAAAGGAGAATGAAACAGTAAGGAAACTCATTTCCATATTTGACAGGTTGTACAATCAAATTCCAACAGATTATCGTCCTACAATATCATTAGTTCGTATCCTTTACATGAATTCTTTTGAAGGGCATTTCCGATACATTCTGAAAGAAAAATATCCCACATCATCAACAGAGGATAAAGATTTCAGTATCGGCATTCAAGAGAATCTACTTGATTCAAAAATAGAACCTTTTCAGTACCCTCACAACAAGTCAAAATCAAGGACGAAGGTTTCCAGCAATATTTTTCTTGATCCGATTGCTCTCCTAACTCAGAAGATGGACCAAATGAATACTCAGTTTGTTCAGGTGCATAATCATCTTATGAACCGTATGACTATAGTGGAAATAAATCAATCTTCTCCCAGACCTCAGTTTTCCAGACACCAGAGAGATGCGACCGGTTGGAAACTAAGACCTCAACAAGAGGCAATGGACCCAGATACATTGAAACCTATTGGGACAGTTGATATAGAATCTTGGCGTCTCCCATGCCAAGAACCACACAGGGAAGATGAAAAAAAGATTATCATGATGGTATAAACTTCATGATTTGTAAGATCAATGATGAACAGGTCACCCAAGAATAGATCAATGAATCCAGAAGAATAGGAGAAAGAGAGGGGAGACTCTGAGCCTTAAATAAACTGACATATGATCAGAAGAAGGAATTAAGGAGAAGAGAAATTATAACTTATAGAAGAAAAAATGCTTCATCCCCTCCATTACAGCTTGATACTCCTCTTCCATCAGCAGAAAAGGTGGCTCCACCACTGGTATGTGAGTTTATTCCTAAGCCAACTCCTGTAGATGACATTCAATTGAATATAGATGTTGAAAACATGTTTGGAAAATTGAATATGATGGTCCCAGTGACAGAGATGTGTAATATCCCTTCCGTAAAAAGGGAAATTTTGAGGATATTACAGGTGCCAACCAAGAAGGAATATCCTCCCATCATTTTGAATAATATGTATCTCGATCGGCTAAGAGATAAGAACCCTCCCTTCTATCTTTCATTAGGCATGAATGGCCTCTGATTAAACAACTGCATGCTTGATTCAGGGGCCTCAGTAAATGTCATGTCATTGAAGGTAATGAAACAAATTGGTTTGAAGACAACCCGACCTTATGGAAATGTTTTTGGTATTGATTCAAGAAGAGTTGAGGTATTGGGGTTGTGTGAAGATGTTGAGGTATTTTTGATAGATTTTCCACATATCAGTGTCCTCCTGGACATATTGGTGATCTATGTGTCGGATTCCTTGGGGATTCTCTTATCAAGGACCTGGTCCTCAGCCCTTGGAGGTTTTCATAGAATGAACATTACACATCCATATATTCCCATGGGAAATGGCGCATATGGGATCTTACATAACAGGGAAAAGAAAGGTGCACATGTGATGGATATGATGGGCCCTAACTATGTCAGAGAACACTACCATGATATGCTTCCACAAGTTATTGAGTATGATCCATCAGAGTTACCCTTCATACATGAATATTCCATAGAGATGTTTTTCCCATGGGCAGTAAAAAGAAGACTACAAAGTACCATGGGAAGGAGCTGGGATCTATCCATATTATACAAAAATAATATGAGAAACATGAAGAAATCATCAAAGATACAGTCCACACAAAGCCTCCATACGATGAGAATACACCTTGCATCGATTTCAATGAAGGAAGTCTTGTGCTCATGTGGGACAAAAGAAAGGGCAAACCTAGATATGAACAAGAAGATAAAAATTCTTGGCTTGGCCCTTACATCATCAAGAATAAGTCTGACAAAGAAAGGTACTATTTAACAACATTAGATGAGAGAAAGATGTCATTACCAGTAGATGGGTCTATTCTCCAACCTCACATCCAGGTCACATGAATTCTTCAGGGCCCGTGCCCCAAGTAAGTAGGTAAGTCATTTTGATTCCCTGCATTTGCATCTTGATTGCTCATACTAGTTTAGATGCATTTCATTTTCATTTTGCTCTACTTGCACTATTGATTTCATGCTTAGTTCAGAATTTTTTGAAAAAATGTCAAAATTTTCTTTTTCTATCTTAGTTGGTTTTGATTATGATCATATGAGAACAAGGATGAGTAGGCCATCCTGCACTTGACAGTTTTATGTTTCCATGCAGGCATAGGTATACCAGAATATGTTGTGGTTCTCATGCACTCTACGACGATCACATGTCCCCAAGTAGGAGCCAGATAAATTGTTATAGTGCAAGTTATAGGTTGGGCAAAACCCGACCCAACCGCAAATCAAGAGTTACAACTTGGGAATCCTACACCCAATGTCACCTCGATGTAGGTTATGCACTTCAAGGGTGACTAGGTCACTCTAGGGAGGTGATCCTGGTGACCCTAGGGGGATTGAGATGGAGATGGAGAGAAATGGAAGTGAATCCCCTAGAGGTAAAGTCTAAGTGGAATGAAAAGTGAGAAGAGATTCTTTGTAAGTCAAGTGATTGTTTCCCCAAAGGTATATTACTTTTTGGATGATTGTACCTGCTCGAGACACAATAAAATCCAACTTGCAATGATATATGTTAGTATGGATCAGAAAGTTAAGCTTGTTGTCCCTAATTTGCAGAAATAGATGACAATTTATATAAAATGGCACTTTAAGGTTGAATAAAACAATTTGTTAAAACATGTATTTTCTGCAGAAAATTGCAGCCTTATGGCTGTAGCATTCAATGGCATGCAGCATAAAAATCAACCATGGAAAAGTGCCAAGAAGTAGTCCAAAAGGTGCACCCTAGTTAGTAGACTAGGTGAGTGAAGTTAGAGAGATAGTCTAGGGTTAGTTTAGGAGTTAAGAGGGTGTTAGTGGCTAGGGTTATGCAGCCCTAATGGATGTAGGTTAAATTTTGTAACAACAATTAAAGTAATGGGAGAGAGTGGACGTCCTAGTAGGGTAAGACTCCACTCAATGTGGCAAACCAAGTCCAAGCAAGAAACCTTTCAAAAGATCAAACTTTGTGTTTCCCAATGCAATGATTTTATATCTCCAATGTAAAAAAAATTATGACTATTTCCTTTACTATTAGGTTAATGGAGTCAAATACATAAGGATCTATATAAGCTACCTCCTTGGGGATGTAAACCCTTTTTCTTCCCAAGGCAAGTTTCTCTAGCTAGGGTTTAAGCTAAAAGGGTGTATGACCTTATACTTCTCTTAGTAAACCCTTGTTTAATCAATATGATGAAGACTATGGTGGGGGTGTATGCCCTTATACTTCCCACCTAGCTCCTAGCACAACAATCCTTGACTTGAAAAAGAATAATAGCATAATAGTAAAAGACCATACCAAAATCAAGAAAGATGTCAAGATAATCCACCATAAAAGCTAGAAAACATCATCCAAGGCTAGCGCCTCCCTCCTCCATCAACCATTCATTAAGATAGAAATAAACAAGTGCACAAGAGACAAATATATCCAAGTGTAGCGAAAATTTCACACCAATACTTCTCACAATGAGACGTAGTTATGTTAAAATGAGATCTTATGATTTCTTATTTATACAAAATGTCACCAAGGTGACTTGTCCATAAATTAAGGGTAAACCACAAGACTAGGGGTCAACAACCCTAATATTTCCCCCTTTAAAAAATTCATATCAAACAATTCATTTAAAGTTTCACTTTTTCACAAATAAACCCTAATTTTACATGGACGTCTCCCCTTTAGGGAACGTTTTTCCACTTGGAAGAAGTCATTGGTGTTGGATAAGCATGGGTAGGCCTCCAAAGGCCACATGTCAAGCATCTAGGCAATCTCTTCATGTTGAATACCTTCTTCTCCTCAAAACGTCCATGTGTCAATGAGTGGCACCTCACCACCAAGCCCTAACCCCCCCTAGGTGACAACATACCTCTAGGAGTGATGTTTTTCCTCTCCTAGGAAAAATGTTTGGCATGTGGGGGATAGGCCATGTCATCCAAGTCAATCTCAAAGCCTTCCAAGTTTGATATTTCTCATCCAGCATGCATTCCCTTGGCATCCAACCTGTGGGCTTGTAGCCCCATGGAAGCCCAAGCTAGGCTTGTTCTCCCAAAATTGTCCACCAACTAGGTCCTACAAAGACAAATGATAAGTGAATCCAATCAATAAATGAGCCACCTAAGCATGTGCATCAAATATCACTATATCAAACAATTAAATTCTCAAAGACACTGTGCGACTTATCAATCTTGAATATGGGATGGTTGACGAGGTGTCCTATTGGGTAGATCTTGCCCTAGGTCAAGGAAAGTTCCCAAGATATCCCTCTCTAATCCATGTAAAATGGATGAATTGGTTGGGGTCAATACTCAATGGGCATAGGGCTCATGAAATACAAGGGGTCGTAGTGTCTCATTCATGGGTGCCTTTGTAGAGGGTGTGTGGTACCTTCATCCGCAATGCACTTTTTCCAATCCCATCAATTTCCTTTTATCTTTATTTCTTTGTATTTTCTTTCAATATAGCATAAGGAGAGGTTGAAGGTCACTGCGCTGGTGTGGTGACCAGATGATCGAAATGTCACCCACAAACACCTAGTGGAAATGAGAAGGTTGGCTCATGATGAGACCCCCTTTCTCTCAGCCATGCAACTGAGAGCCATTACCCTGGTTTGGTGACCAGATGATGGCAATGCCATACCACTAGATATTCATGGACATGATAGGTCGTCTTGTTATGAGACCTTCTATCCTTCAACTAACCTTTTAAGCATTCTCTATTTATATTATGGGTCCCCTTTACTCAAAGATAAGATTTTCATCGCTTTCTTGGGTGATTCCTGGGTAAAGCATCTGGAAGGTTTATACAAGGCTATTATCTTTTACCCAAAATCAATCCCTCTGGGCCTTTAGCCCCTTATTCCCATAGAATGAGGGACAACCCCTTCTTGGGTCAGTACAACCTAAAATCCAAAGAGATATGGTAATTGATGGGAATAATGATGGAAAGTGGTAAGTATGGTTGGTAACGGTACAATGCCTCATTAAGGGAGTTCCTAGTAGCAAACCCATTCCCAAGGAAGACCAATTAATAGGGGAAAATTTCAACCACCAAGGTGAAGCAGGGAAAAAGGAATAATTTCCAAGCATATATCATGAAATCTAGAGCAATCTAAGATACAACATACTCAACTGGCTTAAATATTGAAATTATTCTCACCATAATACTGACTTGTACCTCATGGACCAAGGCTCGTTGCCTTCTAGAAGCCAATTGATGTGGTGGATGCCCTGTGGAAATCTGTGACCATCTGTGGTGGTGAGAGTGGTTTCCATCTATGCAAAAGGGTATTGTTGGTCATGTAGTCTCTCGGCACTCCATATGTGCAACCTGAGGGCCTCAAGACATAATCTCCTTAGTTATCCACAAAATGGGTATAACAGGGCCAACATTTCCTTTTCATAAATGGATATGAGCAACTTATCTCATTTAAGTTGGTTTCTTTCAAAGGCAATGAGCCTTCCTTCTTACATTCAAACTACACCAATTTCATGTCTTGAGGCATCACACTCCACAATAAACGTTTTTTTAAAGTCAAGTGTGGTCAGGACAAGAGTCATAAACATATTCTCCTTAAGTTTTTAAAAAACTTTGGTTTATTTGAATTCAAAAAAATGCCTCCTCTTTTAATAGTACTATTAGAGGTCATGTTGTTATTTTCCCGTCATTGCGCTATTTTTTTCCCATATCCTGCTTACCTCTATGTCGTAGCCTTGACCATCCACGTCTTTCATTATTTGGCCTCTATTTTGCATCCACCTACCCAAGTAGAGAATAGCTACTAAGAGTGGATCTCACTTGCCAGTACCATTTGCATTACTCATTGCTTAGGTCAATTCCATGCGCTTGGAACATAGGAGCATGTTGTTAAGCCACTCTTTCTCTCTCATCGAGTATACTTTTATCTCTTTTTCGAACTCGTAAAAGGGCACGAAAAAGGTATCAAGCTTACTTGCGTCCTCCTTTCATTCTCATTAAACCATGATGGATACTGGGCATACTTGTGTCATTCTTTCATGCTCGTTAAACCATGAAGGAGACAGAAAACACAAAAAACTAAAATAAAAAGCGTGGTTTTTCACCATTGGTATATTCTCAAAATGGTTGCATCAGTTGATTCGCCCTTGAACATGGCACATGTTTGAGTCCTCGTCATACAGTTGAGTTGTATCTTGTCAAGGAGTTGTCCCAATAATATGAGTCAGAGATACTCCTTCGACTAGTTACTCTTCCATTCATTATGGAGAGTGCTTCAATGCCTCCTGTGTTGTTGCACTATATTTTTCCAGCTCTTGTGTCTTTTTGTGAAGTCACCAGTGTGTCATGCTATGTGTTCAAGAGAATTTTAAGCCCGAGTCGATTGTTTACTGTTTTGTTTAATTTTTGAGTCGGTCATCCCTGTGTCAGTTGTACTTTGTGATACTCTCTCTTCACATCATCTTTCGATGTTTGTTTCATGTCGATTGATGGGGGATACATTAAGGCCCTCCTTCGATGGATCTCTTTCTATCGAATTAAGCACATTATCTAGGAGAGAGATCTAGAAACCATCTAGTACCTTGGAGTTTGCACTCCTCGGTGGCAGGCCTCCTCGTGATCGACATTGGGTTTATATCATTGACCCCTCATCAATTTATTCTACAAGTGTTCGACATCAAGTCATATATTCACACTAGACAGATTGTACTAGGTACCTTGGGGTCCATCTTCATCATCGGTGGGTCTCCTCACATCTGTTAACGATATATATCAATGACTGGTGATCAAACGGTTTCTACCATGCTCGACATCAACTCGTTTATCCGCATGTCGTAGATTCGTACCATCAGGGTTTGGGACAAAGACCTTGGGTTTGGGGCCACATCATTCCTTTACAACATCCCCTCCCAAGTTGCAATGAAGTATATCACTTGTATATGAAGACTTCGGGGGCACCCTCCTTAGTTCTCGTTGTCTTCCTAACACCTATATGTTGTGGCATAGATCCACATTGTGTTTGTTGGTGGCTATGTATGATTTCATGATGTATATCCACATTGTATTGTCTTGTGGCTACATTATTATTGATGACATGGATCCATTGATATTCTTTCATGGCCATGGTCTAGCATTTCATATCATGGATCTGTAGTGTATTATTTGTTGACCGTGATCATTCAAAGTCTGAGTGTGTCTACCTAGGGGATTGGTCTATATATGCTCTCATCCTTGGTGTTTGATTGTAGGACTTCTTTGGTTACCTAACCTCCTTTTCTCTCTCCTTGCGTTGCCTCACATGGAAATTATTATAATGTATTTCGGCCATCCACTCCTTTACTAACCTCACACATTAGAGAGTGTATATTATAGCCTTAATTTCCACCCTATAGGGCAGAGAGGAAGACATCAAAGGATAAAGGCCAGAATACATATTTTTCCTAGCGATTGAACCCTTTTTATCCCTTTTTGGCATCCTCGCGGGACACCTATTAGACAACAAGCAAGGCCCTCATTTCTCACTAGTGGATCAACAAGCGAGGCATTGCCAAACTTCTATAATTGGGGACTTACAAGGTGATAGGTGAGGGATGAGTTGGATCTTCATGTCAAGGTCCTAGGAACTCACATTATTCAAGTCTCTAGTGGTCTCTAGAATATCTAGAAGCCTCTCACAAACCTCCTCCAAGAGTTATATAACAAAGGCAAGCCTTGGGAAAGGGAGGATAATTGAATAGGATTGTTGTGTTGTCCAACTACAGGGATATCCATCCCCTACAGCCAGAAGTTAGTGAATCCTAGCTTGGCCAAGGAGTTGCAAGGAGAGGCAAGGAGCAAGGAGGTTAAAGGAGCTTGTGTCAACATTTGAGGTATGCATGTTTTGATGTAATGTTTTTATGATTTATAATATATCAATGGTTTTCCCTTCATATCATTTGTGTTCATTTAATGAATGATAGATCTGATTCATTCCTTTATATATATTATTAGAATTATATTGGATCTAGGATTATAATCCTTAGTAGATAAGAAGAGAAGGTTGTGCTTGTCTTTTGTATATAGGAAGAAGGTTGTGGAGCTTGGAGTTGGATTTTTAAGACTGCGATAGCCAGGACATATGAACGACCACCTCAAGAAAGGTATGAAAATATTCCCCACTCTTTAGGATGATTATGAATCTATGTGTGTGAGTCTAGATCTAGGAAATCCATAAGAAGTCTACCCCTTTTTTGTCTAGGATAACTAGGTTGATCCTAGGGAAATATTACTGATTATTCAATGAGATAACTAGGTTGATCCTAGGGAAATAAATCCCAAATTGAAGCCCCTGATGAAAATAGAACTTAAGAAATTGAGAAAAGATGGAATAATTTTCCCAATCAGACATTCAAAGTGGCTTTCCAATCTAGTAATTGTAAGGATGAAAAGTGGAGAAATTTGCTCATGTGTTGACTTTAGAGATTTAAACAAAGAAAGTATAAAAGATAACTATCCTTTGCCAAACATGGAAATGTTACTTCAACAAGTTATTGGCTCAACTCTCATGTCCATGTTAGATGTTTTCTTAGAAAATAATCAATTCCTTATTGTAGAAGAAGACATGATGAAAATTGCTTTCATCACACCATGGGAGACATATGCATATGTCTGCAGGCCATTCAGTTTGAAAAATGTTGGAGTAACCTTTCAGAGGTCTATGGATCATGACTTCAAATATCTAATCGGGAAATTCATATTTGATTACCAAGATGAACTCACTGTCTATTCCAAGATAAGAGAAAAACAAATTGGTCATCTAAGAGAATTTTTTGAAAGATGTATATTATTTGGAATTTCTCTAAATCCCAAGAAGTGTTTATTTACAATCTCTGGAGGAAAATTATTGGGACACATAGTCAGAAAGGAAGGAATATATATGTATCCTGAAAAAGTAAAGGCTATTAATGAACTAAATTCACCAACATCAAAGAAGGGAGTTCAATCATTCTTTGGAAAAATAATTTTTGTGAGAAGATTTGTTCTAGACTATGAAACAATTGTCAAACCAATAAATTTGTTGCTCAAAAAGGACCAAATATTTGAATGGAATCAATATATTCAAAGATATTTCAATAATACCAAACATCCAATTACAACTGCCCCAGTGTTGATAAGCCCAGATTTTAACAAAGACTTTATTATATACTCTTTTTCCTCGGAAGAGACTATTGATTCAATTTTAACACGGAGAGATCATAAAGGAGAAGAACTCCCAATAATATTCATGAGTAAAACCTTACATGATTATGAGTTGAAGTATTCAATTATAGAGAATAAAGCACTTTCCTCAGTAAAGGAAGTGGCCCATTTCAAAACTTACATTTTATCCTCTCATGTCATAGCATATGTTCATTCTTCTCCAGTAAAAAATCTTCTCAATCAAAAATTGAGAGAAGGTAAATGGGAAAATTGATTAGCGAAAATCCAAGAATATGATATTGAAATCAAACCATTAAAAGAATTCAAAGGATAAGGGCTATGCAAACTCTTTACAGGAAATGATTCATTAAATGGATTCATATCAATTTTAGCAGGATTGTCTACATCAACTTCTAAGTGGTATAAGGATATTGTTTTCTATTTGAAGTCTGGCCAATTTCCAAATGGCATGAGTATTAAAGAAAGAACAACATTGAAAATGAAATAAAATTAGTATGTATTAGTTGTAGAAATTTTGTTCCGAAGAAATTTTGATGGAATATTGTTAAGATGTGTGGAAGAAAAAAGAGCTCAAAATTATTGGAGGAATTTCATGAAGGAATCTATGGTGGAAATTTTGCACCCAAAGTTGTTGCACATAGAATAATGAGAGTTGGTTATTATTGGCTGAAATTTTTCAAAGATTCATATGCAATGATAAGAAAATGTATTTCTTGTCAGAAATTTTAAGGAAAAATGAAGAAGGTTGCAATTCTTTTGCAACTCATATCAATAGAAGAACCATTTGCACAATGGGGACTTGATGTAATTGGGCCAATTAATCCAAAATCAAGCATAGGTCATTCATATAGTCTCACAGCCACAAATTATTTTACAAAATGGCAAGAGGCAGTAGTGTTGAAAAAAAGTTGACTCAGAAGAACTCATAAAATTCCTTAAAGTGAACATTTTATGAAGATTCGAAGTTTCGGAAAAATTTATCACAGATAATGGATCAATATTCATTGGATCACATTTTACCAAATTTTGTGGGGAATTTGGTATCATAATGGGATAGTCATCAAACTATTTTCCTCAAGGAAATGGTTTGGTTGAGTCTACTAACAAAAATTTGATCCAAAATTTTCAAAAGACAATTGATCTAAATCAAAGGAATTGGCATTTGAAATTGACAGATGCATTATGGGCAAGTAGACTGACACCAAAAGGTAGCATTGGGATATCTCCATATGTGTTGGTTTATGGAAAAGAAGCTAGAATGTCAATTAGTCTAGAACTAAATCCTTTGACAAGTGTTGTAAATATTGAAGATATTGAAGAAGTATCTCACTACAAAAAAGGTGCAATCAATTGATCAAATTGGAGGAACAAAGAGCACAAGAATTAAATAAAATGAATTAAAGATGGCAGATTGCCACAAAATACTTTGATCAAGGAGAAACAAACAAAACTTTTCAAAAAGAGGAATTAGTATTACTCTGGAACAAAGCCAAAAAAAAACCTTCTTTGCATACGAAGTTTGAAGCATTGTGGATTGGACCCTATGTCATCGAAAAAATTGTTGGTTTCAATTATTACCTGCTCAAAGACATGAAGGGGATAATACAGATGTTGTCAATCAATGGCCAACATCTCAAGAGTTTCTTTGCTTGATAAATTTCTTCTCATATGTACATAATTTTATTTCTTTTGTTGTGTACATTCTCTTTCAATATTTGACTCTATGCCCAATCGGGAAGACTATGGATTCTTAGAAACCCACAAGGGATCGCTATCCCACAGTTGGAGCTAGTTGTTGACCTTATTTTCCTCTAAGTCATATACCTTCTCTATATTTTGTATTTCATACTTAGAATTTTTTTTCTTTATGGTAGATAATGTTGATGTTTGGACAACATCGGGAAGACATTCTCTTAGAATAATAATCAATAATATAATTATTAATTATTAAATATCATATATAATAAGTAAATGATAATAATAAATAGTTATTGATTATTCAAGGGATGCATCCTTTCATGTATGGTCACCATATGTTCCCTATATATGGAACACTCATCATTGTAATAGTATATCAATCATATCTCATCTCATATGGAAAAAAAAACATGGTATCAGAGCAGGACTAGGCCTCACTCCCTCATAGGAGGGCCCAAGTAAATGGAAGTAAATAACATTGTATAATAAAAGAAATAAAAGCAGGATCCGATGAATCCCACACGCATATACTGGAAGAGTTTGTATAATTGTATGAAACTTTGTGTATATGGTCTATAATTTCGCTACCGTCAATAATCCAGAAAAATTTCCTGATCTTTGAAGGGTCTTGGGTACAGTTCCTGTAAAGAAAAATTGAAGCCAATAAATATCCCAAATGGGTGCTTTGCACGGACCTGTGATATTCCCAACCGTGTTCATAAAAAATGAAATCATTGTTTATGTGTTTCCTTTTACTAGTGCCCCGGCCAAACAATGCAGTTATTTCAGAAGCAGAATTTATATAGAAAACTTTTTGAAATCACCTTACAGCGGAGTTCAATGCATCCGAACCATGTCCTCTAACAATGGGAGCATGGAGGACAACTTCATCAAAAACGATGAGGATTATGTTAATTCAAGCGTTATCAAAGCAGTTTGATATCGATTTATCAAATTTGACTCTGCAGTTGAAGTGAAAAGTGTAGCAAAAGGATTATTAATTAATATGAGAGATGGTAGGCATGTAATATGTGTGCATAATAATCTCGAAGGTGGCCTTATCCCATATTATGCCCCACAACCTGTGATTGTTCTGAATATGGAGGATGGAAGTGATCTTCTTCTCCCTATAATTGTCTTGTATTGCAAGATCGAATTGGTTGAATCGATTGGAGACTATTGATAGATTGATCAGAGAGACTAGGAGCCTTTGTAGATCTCGACGTTATCAATGCATGAATCAGAAATTCCACCGATGGTGCTTTGAAACAGGGAATATTGTCACACGCCTTTGTTTCCTATTATAGATCGTGACCATAGATTGTGGGAAATTTGTGGGAAATCATTTTCTTGGACATAGGGAGCATTAAAAACTTTCCCCTTTGCACCATTTATATAAATTGCTAGGGTTTAAATTAGTTTTGGATTGTGAATTCCAATTGAAAAAGTTGAATTCATGGAGATGAGGTCACAGAATCTTAGATCGTGCTTGTTGTTGATTTATTTGGTCAGATTCTTGAGCCTACGTTGATTCGTTGTGACAATCAAATTTTCATGAGACTATTGGTGAATTCAATTTCTCATGAAAGCAGTGACTGTAGTAGACATTGATAAGCAAGGCAACTCGCAGAAAGGGTTATTATCCTTGATACAGGAACCCTTAAATATTTGAAGGACCATTTTCGATGGTACGAGAGATCGAAAGATGTCTTATTGTATTTGAGCCACTTTCCCTAGTATGGGTGATAAATATTGTTATGCATTTCATCAATATTTCCAGTGTGAAATCAATGAAAGAGAAAAGAAGATCAGTCCCATTGATCTTCTCTTTGGCGCAGTCTCCAAAAAGGGGGACCTGGTTAGTGGAAAATGAGATCACATGGCAAGTAGCATGATCTGTTTTGAAGTCAAGACTCAAGGGGAATCATATAGCTCCTGAAAAGAATCAAACATGGAGGTAAAGATCTTCCAAACATGATGTCATGGAGTGACATCATGAGAAATGATACTTAGATACAGGTAGTCTCTAGGAGCAATGTACCTCCCAAGACGGGACCATGCCAAATAGCAAAGACATTTACAGTGACCATGAACGCAATATATGGTGATGGACCCTGTGATGTAGGAAGATACAGTATGAGACTTAGAGGGAGAATTTGTAGCAATCCCTGTACATGAGTCAATCCATGAGATGTTGAGGAAGTAGGCATGGAAGTAGTTCTAGTGTATGTAGAGGTACTCCCTGAGAGGGAGGCGGTACTACATCCATAAGGAGCATAGATTAAGTTACCTCCAGAGATAGAGGAGGATTCACTTCCAAATCTAGAGGGAGCAGTTATTGAGCCACTTTCAATTCCAGATAGAGCATTTGCAGAGGAAGCAATTGCGGAAATAGATTATGAGGAGAAATTTGCTCATGTTGCTCGATACACTTCTATCCGGATGATTATTTCCCTTGCAACATCGATGGGTTGGAGAGTACATCAAATGGATGTAAATAAAACCTTTCTCAATGGATATATTGAAGAAGAAGTATACATCGAGCATCCATATGGTTTCATGATACATGAGAAGGAGTCTCATGTGTGCAGGTTGAAGAAGGCCTTGTATGGACTCAAGAAGCCACCTTGAGCTTGGTATGCGAGGATTGATGGGCACCTGATGATTTTTGGGCTTTAGAAAAAGTGTTTTCGATCCCAGCCTATAATACAATATTGTTAATGGTGTGTCCCTAATTTTGGTCATCTACATTGATGATTTATTCCTCACCGGTACAAAGAGCCTATTATTGAATGCAAGTATGAATTGGCCTCTAAGTTTGAGATGAAGGACCTTGGTATGATGCACTACTTCTTGGGACTAGAGGTGTGGCAGATAACTTATGAGATATTCCTAAGTCAAGGGAAGTACACAGTTGAGATATTGAAGAAGTTTGGGATGCTAAACTTGAACCTATGGCTACACCAATGGTGACGAATATGAAGAAAATAAGTGTGTCTTCTTCCGATTCTGAAAAAATTGATCTGACTCTATACAAACAATTGATTGGGTCATTGATTTATCTGGTTAACACCAGACCAAATATTTTCTATGCGGTGAGTGCACTTAGCCAGTTTATGAGTCAGTAGAGATAGACACACTGGATTGTTGTGAAGCATGTGTTGAGATACCTGCGAGGCACAGTTGAACATGGTCTGAGATATACTTCCAGTATTGATATGATATGGTAGGAATATACTGACTCTAATTGGGTGGGGATCTCAGTGGACAGAAATAGCACCTTCGGGTGTTGCTTCACTTTGGGATCTTCCATGGTTTCCTGGTGTAGTAGGAAACAAAATTTTGTGGCTTTGAGCACAGCAGAAGCAAAATAAATTGCATTAATTATGTCAGTCCATGATGCAGTGTGGCTTCGCAAGCTCCTTGCATATTTATCCGAACATGTTCTTGATTCCACCATTATTCATTATGGTAACCAAAGTTGTGTGAATATCTCAGAGAATCCAGTGTTTCATGACAAATTGAACCACATTGAGATCAAGTACCATCACATCTGAGACATGGTGCAGAGGAAGGAAGTATTGGTGTTGTACCTTCCTAGATATGAGCAGGTTGTTGATGTTCTTACCAAACCAAGATGAATTTCAAGTACTTCCGTGACAGACTTGGCGTGGTAGAGAATGCCTCTCTCGTTGAGAGGGAGTGTTAATGTTTGCATCTTCCTGATACATTCTCCATATTGTACTCCTATGTGACTGAGTTGAGTTGATCTGTGATGACACTTATCCAAGAAGGTATAAGTGGGACACTTATCTGAGAAGGGATAAGTGTGTTTGGGCTTATAGCCCAATGTCCCTTGTGGAGAGCACATGAGGACACATCCCTTGTGGAGAGCACATGAGGACATGTCAAGGGATTTGAACTTGACATCACACACTATGGGGAGATGACCCTAAGTGTTCCTAGAGGGAGTAGCCTCTAGAAGTCCACAAGGAAGTGCCATGTGTGACAAACCTTTTTCTACTATGGTGGTTGTGTACCAGTGGCGGAGACTGTGTGTCTCTAGATAGTATTTGTGTACTTCTATGGAAAAATACCTCCCTAGCTAAGAGGAAGTGTTGATGTTTCAGCATCGGGCGAACCTTCTCCTAGATTGGGTTGCAGACCAAGGGAGGTAGGATACATTTATCATAAAGGTTCACTTGTGGTAAATGGGCCCAGATGTATTCCTTCCTTGATCATGAAAAGTAATAGTATGGACTCAAGGTGCTTGAAGTGTTTTCCACGTGTCACTTAGCATCAGACTGACATTCACTCACAGGTGTGTACTTGTGGTGAAAGATCCCGGTGTGGTCTTTATCCTATTCATGGTGATTTGACAAGGAATAATAAAGACTCAAGGTGCTATATGCTAGTACATGCAGACCAAGAGTGATATTGATCTTAGAAGAGAGTTAATTGGCTCAGAGGGAGAGCCATAGAAGGAGTTTATCCTCGGTTCAAGTGGGAGAGAGATGTCTCCCAAGATTGGCAGACAAGTCTCATGAGTCTAGAGTGAATTTTGTATACTTCAAAGACAAGCTTGGAATTATCAGAATGTATCCCTCGTTGAGAGGGAGCGTTGATGTTTGGACGACATGGGGAAGACATTCTCTTAAAATAATAATTAATAATATAATTATTGATTATTAAATATCATATATAATAAGTAAATGATAATAATAAATAGTTATTCATTATTCAAGGGACGCATCCTTTCATGGATGGTCACCATATGTTCCCTATATATGGAACACTCATCATTGTAATAATATATCAATCATATCTCATCTCATATGAAGAAAAACAACAGATAAACCCATCAATACTTAACCATTTTTCATTTGCTCCATGGAACGGCAAGGTCACGGGCATGCAATTTATTTTTCAATTTATAGTTGTAACTCTGTCCGTCCGCAATCTCATACTTAGTCCAATTTCAATAATCATGGAAGCATATTTCAAACGTATCTTCAAAAGTTCCTTTCCATTTATCTGTCTGTCCATTATTTCATAGTTTTATTTTGCAACCGCAGAAGCATGACTACTTTCATCATGTCAAAAAAAAAAATCCATTCTCCATTCGCATGATATTCAATACTTAGTCTCATTTCGAAACAAATTTATAACTGAAGAAGCAGGACTCGTCTCTATCTAATCCTTGATATATATCTTTCTCTGCTCTGTCGAAGATCTTTCCCTTGTCATAATAACCAAGAAATCATTTAATGCATGGCTTATGTGAATTCAACTTTTGGTTAAATATTGAAGGACCATTATTATATGGTGTTTTCCTCGAGGCTGGCCTCTTAAGTCCAAATTAATTTCGCCTAACTCTTCTCCTGAAACAAAAGATTTAGTGTTAATGCTAAAAAGGAAGGATTATTTTGTAATTGTAGAAGTATTGTGCCTGCATTGACGAGAAAGTTTTAAGGAAATATGGCGAGAAGAAGGGAGATATTTTGTGGTGACACACTGAATACTTTTGCGTGAGAAGACCCAAAGAACCAATCATCAAATGTTTACAAGTCTTATGCTTCATTACCACCGGAAGAAAGGAATGTTAATAATATATGGATGTCTAGGGTAGTCTAAGCAGGGTGTGTTCCATAGGTTTTTGATACCAAAGATTTGGTGATATGGTGCACTGATAATTTTGAAAAGGATCAAAGAATTATTAAAATGAATGTATGCTCACCAATTTCTCTCACACCGCTAGCTTTCAATCAGATGCCTAAATTTCCAAAGCCAACAGCAATATTCAAGGTTGAAGAAGCTAAAAATTTTATTAAAGCTAAAAATGTTGGTAGGGGCGTGTTATCGCAATGTCTTGAAGACCCAATGATAATGTCTAAATATTTATCTGCAATACAAGTCCGTCAACTAAAGAAAATCTATAAATAAATGGCTTGATTTATGGCTAGAATACTTGGATTGGAGTCTTCTGCTACTATTCCCCGAATGGCTCTTTATATTCTATATTACTCTGTTCAAGGAAAAATAATTTTTTATTGGTCAACAATTGTGTCTACAGAAATATCGTTTCAACTGTCAAACTTTAAAAAGGACAGGAAACTATACATGTTTGGATATTTTTCCTTTGCAATTGTTGGTTGTCGTGAATTTCAAGGGTTTGATTTATCGAAACAAGTTGATCTCAAAATAGACTTGATTTACATATGGTATCTTGCTCTCTGGAAATAGAAAGCAATGTATCATTTCTATGAATTCTATAATTCCTTTTATATTCTTTTAAAAGGATCATGTTTGGAAAAAATACTACAAGGTTGTCATTCAATGAAGCTTCATTCTTAGACCAAAGGGCAACATTTGAATCTAATGAAAAATATAGTATAATAAGAATTTGTTGTTCCCGGGAACCCCAAATTTATATCTTGTTCTATATATCAGACAAAATGTTCATAATAGAATTCTGTAGGTAGTATGAGTTCTGGGAAAGTTTATTTTGTCAAATAAATAAAAAGCAATTCATTCAATTTCCCTAGAAAGTTGGTGAAATCACAGTAAAAAATACTTCAAAAATTAATGAATTTGCAACTCAATTTGATTAGTATAGTTTAAAACTGGCAAATTTGGTGAAGGGCTTTGATCCCTTACAGTCTTTCATGAACCACATGACTTCTGTTGGTTTTAGTGTTTCATATATAAATACCAATATATTTGGAGAAGAGGAAAATGATGAAAACGATTATGAAGAAATACCAGTCAGAGATCTTGAAACCATAATAAGTACAAATGAAGCACACAAGCAACACGAGAGAGTTGTAAATGAGAGAAGTATTAAGTATCAGACTTCATCTAAAAAAAGCAGCATACCAAAATGAAATTCCCAAAATTGTATTCAAGAAAAACCAAAAACCTTCAATTGATAACTAGGGATATGGTGATGATCCTAATCATCATGAAGAAAATATTGAAAAATGTCATAAATTACCAGTGTATAAAAGAAAAAGGAAGAATATTCAATAGGAATCAGAAGGGTGTGTACCTGAAGATGATGCTCTTCTCCAAGACATGGAACTTGTCCAACATTGAAGATATTGAATTTCCAGGTGATGAACAAAGAATTTAGCCAAATAAATAAGTGCTAGTCCAAGAAATTGTCTTTTATGAAGAAGAATCTTTGACCTTGTTGAGCACTCAACACACCCTAAAAATTCTATGTCCATTTCTACTTTTTGGGTACCACTTGATCCTTTAGATGATTATTGTTGTAAGTCTATGTCTATGTCCATTTATAAGCCTATGTTCGTTAGATGGTTATTCTAAGAACTCTTGAAACAACCTACAAATTTGTAACAACCCACATGCATGGCTAGTCATTCAACAAATAGCCCACACACACTGAGTACTCCCAAAGCGGGTAACTCACCCCAGCCTGAGGAAAAACCTTTTCACCCTAAAATACCTTACGCCCTTCCCCACGAGGAAGTAAATCAATTCATGATAATCACAAGAGCCTATGCCCGACAGATCGGTGCGTTGTCCTCAGCTCCCATACTCCCTCGAAGAAAACAACAAAGAAAACCAGTGGTTAGCACTCTCGACGAGGTTTTCATACACTCTGTAGAAGACTTAATAGATTTAGCGATTACCGAAATCCAAGAACCTCTTGATTTGATACCTGAAACGCCAGCCGGCGACATCTCCGACCCAAACGAATTTTCGGAAGAAGAAGAGTTTGACTCGGATTCCGAAGATATGGAAGGTAATAATAACCATGAGGAATAAGGGGGAATTCTGCTTCAGAACAACCAACCTTGGTTGGTCGAAGACACCATGGTTGTCCCTGGATGAGTACATAATCTTCCCCAGCACCCGAAGAAGTTGCTTCCCAAGTACGACCCCGAGACTTCAAGTTTACCTGAAGATCATATCAAGAAGTTCATACTTGCAATTAGACTCATGAACGTTCAACATGAAGACGTAGTATACATAATTTTCCCCTACACATTTGAAAATTCATCTTCCACATGGTATTTTAATCTGCCAGTAGGGTCTATAACTAGCTGGACCAAGTTCCAGAAATATTTTCTAGATAAATTTGTAGAGGAAACTACTATGGGATCTCTGATGGATGAGTTGTTCGCAACCACCATGTGTTCGAAAGAAAGGGTCAAAGATTTCAATCAAATATTCACGACCATCTTAAACAAATTCCATCCCGTGGAAAAACCAACTCAAGAGTTGCAGGTTGAGGTTTATGCTAACGCACTCCCATCTTCTATTTCTATGTTTGTAAAGAGAGCCACTAAGCAAACCCTGGTGGAAAATTTTGAAGAGGCCAAGACAATAGAATTCCAGATGAAAGGATGTAAATAAGGCCAGGCCTCTCTAGTAAAGAAAGAAGTTCATCCCCCTCCCAGGAGAGGACTCCTTCTAACTAGACCGTCGGGGAAACCAAATGAACAGGCTCCCGACAAGGGTAATGGAGATATAGAAGATCTACAATGCATGGTTAAGAAATTATCAAACGAGATCATAGACATGAAGAGAAATGCAGGAGAGGGAAACCTAGGCCAAATGCCCTATAAGCATTTCTTTAAAAGGAACCATCCTTTCAAAGCAATTGAACCTCCCCCGACTAACTTAAATATTGATCTAGGGAATATTGCGTCTGATTCTTTCTGTACTTATCATTAGGAAAACCACTCCAAAAGAGACTGCCCTCAATGGGTACATGCCATGAAATTGATGGCCAATCAGTTTCTAGACGAAGTCTCCCTAACCAAACAGCCAAGCAGTTTGGTTATGAATATTGCTGACCAGGAAGAGAATGACCCACCACGAGATACAACCATGCTAATATGGGATCCCGACCTGATCATGCAGTCCGACGACCTATTTGAGTCTCATGACCAACCTGTGAAAGTTTCGGTGGTACAGACATGCAGTAAGGGCCTGCTTGGCTCGAAATATACTGACGTCACCCAGGCTTTGAAAAGTAAGTTAACGCCCAATCACCCGAAAACATATTTCTCCCTTTGTAAAAATCCTATACACATTCATACCCAGGAATCACCCAAACTAGATTACAATGTGGTCGAAGATTTGAAAAATCTAAAGGCCAATATATCAGTTATGGACATATGTAGGATTCCTCAGCATAAGGACTTTCTGTTACAAGCTTTGAATTCAATAGAAAAACCGACGGCGGGTAATGGTCCAGAAAGAAATATTTCTCCCATAGATCTGGTGGGAAAACCAACTGTGAACACCTGTTTGAGAGATAGAAAGGAAAAGACTTTTGTCCCACCTTTCCTCTTCACGTTCGAAGTCTTCAATAGAAACCTTCATAACTATTTGGTAGATTCTGGAGTGTCTTCCAACGTTATGCCGTTATCTATTTGCAAAAAATTAAATGCCATACCTCTCAAAAGTGATAAACATGGCATACAACTAGACATGACCCACGTCAAGGTCATAGGAGAACTCAAAAATGTGATGATCAGAATATCGACACACCCCATGTTCATGCAAGTGATTGACATAATCGTAGTAGATATCTGTAATGTACCTCAAAATTTACATAAAAAAAAAACTTTTTAATTGGGTACTTTGAGTTGATTCTGTGTCTTTAAAGTTTTAGTCATTCTTCAACCGTAATGTACAGCAATCTTATTGCCTTTTACTTCTCTATCCTATTTTTACATATTGTTGCCTCTCCTATTTCAGTATTGAGTTATATCCGAACAAAGGTACATAGCTAGGGATAGCCTGTTTCATTTCAACTTGGTATTATCTACCGTTTCATTTCCAAAACCTACTTTATGATAAGGAGATGTAACTACTTAGAACCATTATC